>RJWJ010014832.1:0-37216 GCA_004363605.1 Indri indri | reverse complement strand
TTTTTTTTTTTTTTTTTTTTTTTGAGACAGAGTCTCGCTCTCTTGCCTGGGGTGAGTGCCGTGGCGTCAGCAGCAACCTCAAACTCCCGGGCTCGAGCAATCCTACTGCCTCAGCCTCCCCAGTAGCTGGGACTACAGGCATGCGCCACCATGCCCGGCTAATTTTTTTTTTTTCTATATATATTTTTAGCTGTCCAATTAATTTCTTTCTATTTTTGGTAGAGACGGGGTCTCGCTCTTGCTCAGGCTGGTCTCGAACTCCTGAGCTCAGAACGATCCGCCCGCCTCGGCCTCCCAGAGTGCTAGGATTACAGGCGTGAGCCACCGCGCCCAGCCTGTTCTTCTTTATCAAAATTATTTTGGCAATTCTAGGTCCTTTGCATTTACATATAAATTTTAGAATCAGCATGTCAATTTATTTAAAAAAAAGCCTGCTGGAATTTTGGCTGGGATTAGGTTGACCCTATGGATCAGCATGAACTGACATCTTAACAATATTGAGTTTTCCAATCCATAAACATGTTGTATCTCATTAATTTAAATCTTCTTTAATCTCTCTGAGCAATAGTTTGTAGTTTTTAGTGAACATATCTTTTAGATTTTTGTTATATTTATCCCTACTTCATTTAAAATATATATATACATATATAACCTATCTCTTCAGTTTCTTGGAAGAACTAAGTATTTCAATTTGAGGTGCTATCATAAATGGTATTTGATTTTTAAAATCATTTTTCCAATTCTCACTGCGTTTATATAGAAATACAATTTAATTTTGTATGTTGGCCTTATGTCCTTCTGATCTTGCTAAATTATTAGTTCTAGTAGCTTTTTTGTACATTCACTAGGATTTCCTACATACACAATCATGTTATTTGCAAATAAAACAATGCTTTTATCCAGTTTGGGATTTATTGTGTTTCCTGAATCTAAGAATGTTAAGTTTTTGATTCTGGAAAATGCTCCACTCTTCGAATATTGCCTTGGCCTCATTCTCTTAATTCTTTTTTGCCGGAACGCTTCTCTGTATTGTGAACTAAAATGAAATGTTAAGGCTTCCCCACCACTGGTTGATTGAATGGACAACCCTGCCCAAGGGGATATCCTAAAACTGAATTGCCTGCCACCAGGAGGGAGGTCAGACATGCCTCATCACGCCCCCTCCCTTCTTGGAGACATCCTTCATAACCCATTCGCAGGCCTAAGGCTATGCAAGACAAATCTGCAGGTCCTCAATTTATACAACAAATACATGTTCATGGCTTGTCTCTGATTAACAGACCTCCTTATCTTAAAACATTCCAAGCCTTTAGACAAAGCTTCATGTCTTTAACCAGTTACAAGTCAAAGAATCTTTAAAGCTACCTATAACTTGTAAGCCACCCACTTCGAGATGGCCCATCTTTTTGGGCCAAACCAATGTATGCCTTCCACGTATTGATTTATGACTTCACCCGTAACCCCGGTCTCCCTGAAATGTATAAAACAAAACTGTAACCAAACCACAAGTCCACTTGCTCAAGGGTTCTTGGGCGTGGCCCCAGGTCATGGTCCTCAAATTTGGCTCAAAATAAACCTCTTTAAATTATTTTACAGAGTTTGGCTTCTTTTCCATTGACAGCGTCCTCCGCGTCTCTCAACTTTCCTCATATTTTCCACTTTTTAATCTTTTATACTGCATTGTGAATAATTTCTTCAGATTTATCTTCCATTTCACTAAGTCTCTCTTCAGCATTTAATTTACAGGGGGTCCCCAAAGTCACATACATAGGGCAAAAGGGAAATTGTAGCTAAATGTAC
Source organism: Indri indri (assembly GCA_004363605.1). NCBI lineage: Eukaryota > Metazoa > Chordata > Mammalia > Primates > Indriidae > Indri > Indri indri. Next base: position 35,416 of record RJWJ010014832.1, on the reverse strand, counting down.
CTTTATTTATAAAATATTCATTACAAAATTTTATAAAATTTTTCCTCTGTATGGAGACTTTTGGGACACTCTGTATTTAAACTATCCATTGAATTTTTCATTTTGATAATTCTTCTTTTAATTTCTATAAACTCTTTTTGGTTCTTTTTCAAATATACTTGGCTATTATTTAAAGTCCGTCATATTATAAATCCCCCCTGCTTTTTTTTTTTTTGAGACAGGGTCTCACTCTGTCACCCAGGCTAGAATGCAGTGGCGTCATCATAGCTCACTACAACCTGAAACTCTTGGGTTCAAGGGATCCTCCTGCCTCAGCCTCCTGAGTAGCCAAGACTACAGGCACACACCACCATGCCTGGCTAATTTTTCTATTTTTTTGTAGAGACAGGGTCTTGCTCTTGCTCACGTCCTGGCCTCAAGCGATCCTCCTGCCTCGACCTCCCAAGGTACTAGGATTACAGGCGTGAGTGAGCCCCTGCGCCTGACCTATAAACTCCTTCTTTTACTTTGTTAAATATACTAAACATGCACTATTATGTATTCTGAAGTCCATGTGCATCTTTCTTTTTTTCTTTTTTTTTTGAGACAGAGTCTCACTCTCTTGCCTGGGGCGAGTGCCGTGGTGTCAGCCTAGCTCACGGCAACCTCAAACTCCTGAGGATCGAGCAATCCTACTGTCTCAGCCTCCCGAGTAGCTGGGACTACAGGCATGCATCACCATGCCCGGCTAATTTTTTCTATATATATTTTTAGCTGCCCATTAATTTCTTTCTATTTTTGGTAGAGACGGGGTCTCGCTCTTGCTCAGGCTGGTCTCGAACTCCTGAGCTCAGAACGATCCGCCCGCCTCGGCCTCCCAGAGTGCTAGGATTACAGGCATGAGCCACCGCGCCCAGCCCTGACTTTTCTGATTATTGTTTCTACTGTCTTTTGCTCATGGTGACATGTTTCCTTGAGTGTTTCATGCTTTTTAACTCTTGAGTATATGTGACTTGGAACTTTCTCTGTGGGAATTCTTTAAGGGTTGAAGATGTGTTGCTTCAGAGAAGAGCTGCATTTACCTCTGCTTTCTGGGACAACTGAAAAATTCTCAGCTGAGGCTTTTTATACAGTGTGTGTAAAAGGCTAAAACACCATGCAGCAGCTTCCTTGTGCTTCCAAAATCTTGGAGAGGTAGTTTCCCCTCTTTAGCCACAGCCACGGTCAAAACAGGCAAACTGCGTGTTGCAGAGTGGGTATACTTGCACGCCGAGGGTCCGTCCTTTGGGGACTGTTTTGTGTGGAAGTCTCCAACTGACCTCCCCACACTGACAGGCCCGAGGCTTTGTCTTCTGCCTCCCGCGCCCCGCTGTCTAAATGGAGGCCCCAGAGCGCCAGGCTTCGATCTCCCCAGTGGCTCACACGCTTCCTCTCTGGATTTTGGCTTTTACTTCATTTTTGACCTCTGAGGGTTACTTTCCTGTCCGTTCATCAGTGCATTTAGAATATTATAGCTGGCATTTTTCAGTTATTTTCAGTGGGAGGATTGCCCAGGCATGTTTAATTGCTGTATCATAAGACATGGAAGTAAGGGACTTCATTGCATCTGACCACCATTCAGTCATGATGAAAACAGGGCAAGAAAACTGTGCTCCTCTCAAATAACCATACCTGAGTGACAGTTCTGAGACCTGTCCCTGCAGTAGATTTAACTTTTGAACATGACGTCTACAGTCAGCACCAGAGCCCTCACCGTAAGCCTGAGAAACAAAAAATACATTAAGTTTAAAAAGCGTTGGCAGAATGTTGAGAAACAGATCCATTTGAGATGCACCTCAGGGAAGACAAAGCTGCAAGGCCCAAAGACATGCCTAAAGCAGCCTGCAGGCATCCCGACGACTGACCACTATTTCTAGAATGATTTGAAAACTAGCGGGCTCTGTAACTAATAGCTTAGGTCTACCTGGCTGCCCAACTGGTGCCCCGAACTCTACCTATCAAAGCCAAACTCAACCCAAAGCCTTACACAAAATGGTTAATGAATGTGAACAAAAAGTTCACAAGAAAGTAACATATTGCCAAGAAATATATGAAATGATACTTAACCCTCACTGATAATCAAAAGAATACAAAATAAAATGAGACATTTTTTTTCCACTTAGCAGTTGCTAATTCAGCCAATACTTATTGAGCACATATTATGCACCAGGCCCTGGTCTAGGTGTGGACAACGCAGCAGTGGACAAAACTCCCTGTCATCACAGAGCTCACACCCCCGTGTGTGAGAGGGGACAGGCAATAATCAGATGGGGTAAGTGCTCCTGAGAAAGATAAGGCAATGAAAAGGGGCTGGGGCATGGTCGGGGACAGATGCACAATTTTGCATGGGTGTTCAGTGGCCAAGGTGTGGGTCACCAAGATGGTGACACTGGAGCACACAGGGGAAGACATGGGGGAGCAAGCCACGTAGCTGTCTGGGGGGAGGGCGTTTCCCCAGAAGCAATGACACGGAAAGGAGGGCAAAGCCCCTGAGCCTGGCATTTTGGAGGGACGGTGCAGAGGCCGGTGTGGCTGGGGCTGAGTGGTGTCCGGAGACGGTGAGAGCTGAGGTTTGAGGGTGTGAGCCCTACCACAGGCAGACCCAGTGTCACGGGCCTGAGACCTGCTCTGCTGTTGCCACCTTGAAATTCTTAATAATTTGATCTTTGAACCTGTGTTTTATACGTGAAGAGTGATGGGACAAGGAACACACAGTGAGCAGATACACACACTACACATGTCTGCTGCTCCTCACCACCCCATCTGCAGAGAGTGTTCTTTATTTTTCTTTAAAATTTTTTTAGAGATAGGTTCTTGCTGTATCGCCCAGGCCAGAGTGCTGTGGTGTGATTATAGTTCACGGTAACCTCAAACTTCTGGGCTCAAGTGATCCTCCTGCCTCAGCCTCCCCAGCAGCTGGGAATACAGGTGTGTGATACCATACCCCGATAATTTCAGAGTGTTCGAGATGCCCCATAAGCACAGAATTCCTGGGCACTCATGGTGCATAAGAGCTAGTAAGTCAGGTGAGGACCGAGAACCAACCATTGTTTTTAGCATCCCGGAGATCACTGCCAACCTTGACATGAGCAATTTTAGTGGATGGGTGGGGAGCTGAGTGGGGAGCGTAGTCCTGTTCGGAACACGTTCAGGTGAATGGAGAAGAACTGGAGAGGGATGGCAAACTTGAAAAAGACCGATAACCTAGACCTGGCATGACCGGCAGGGGCGTGCTCTCCCGGAGGGCGGAACCGCTGGCTGAATACTGAAATGCACTCTCCCCGTGTGGGCACAAAACTAGACTGCATTCTCCAGTCTGCCTGCGCTCAGGGGTGGCCACGAGACCAGGCTCTTTCCAGTGGAATGCCGTCTGCTTCCAGGCCTTGTCCTGAAAGCTTCCTAGGTAGCTCCTCCATGCTCTTACCCCTTCGGTGGCTGAGGGCAGTTGCGGATGAGCCTCAGGGAATAAAGACCCGCAGGATGACAGCGGCCTGGGTCCCTGAGCGACCACACCAAGGATAGCGCCCTGCAGACCTTACTGTCCTCTCAGGACTGTTCTACGAACAAGAGAAACACCTTCTATTGTGGCAACCCACTACCATTTTGGTATGCGTTTGTTACCGCAGCCTCGTCAGCCGTTAAGTCACGTACCATGGCACGGGCATGGAGGCACGAGAGAAGGCAGGCCTTCCTCCGGGAGAATTCAGAAATGTGTGTGACATCTAAGATAAGCAGCAGTCACTGTGTGGGGCTCTGCCTGGCTGATGAGCCAGTCCCTGTCTTCTGAGACCCAAGCCCGGTTACTGGACTAGCGCTTCTCCCAGGAGTTTATCACTGGGACTCAGCTCTTCCAGGTGGCTTGAAACGAGACTCTTGTGAACTCAGCAGAAAATGTTACTGTGAACTGTCCAGGAAGAAACAGGAAGGGATGGAGAAGAGAAAAGGGAGGAAAGATACAGGGAGAAACTGGGTGAGGGGAGGAGAAAGGAAGAAGTAGCTGAAGCCTGGCTTGCTGGCAGCCGTTCAGTTCCTGGGGCTGGTTCTTTCAGGGGTCAGGGATAAATTTCTGCCCTTGTATTCTCTAAGGTACTTCATTTCCTTGCCAGCACATTCTTTTTTTTTCCCCCCCCACTTTGCTGAAGCCATCCTGAAGTGTTTCTCTCTATCATTTGCAACTAACTAAAAGAAACTTGACTGAAAAACAGCACTTAACTTCTAGGACTTTGTCCTAAGGAAATAAGTAGTAAACAGTTTGTCAAGTGAACTGAAAAGCTTCATTGAAGAGTTGTGCACAACAGTGAAAAGGAAAATCAAGGTAAATGCGCGTCATTGTGGCACTGATTACTTATTCATTCAACAAACACATACGGAGCACTGGCTATGAGCCAGGCACTGTGCTGGGTGCTGAGGATACATCAGTAAATAAAATACGAAACACCTCTGCTTTCGGGGAGTGTACAGTCTGATGGACAATACTCGCATCAACACACTGAAACACAATTTCCCACAGGATGCTGAGAAGAGGGGGGGGAGCCCCAGCGATGAACACAAAGTCCCCAGGAGGGAGCAAACGTGGCTGCGGCAGGAGAAAAAGGATGATGGATGAGGTGGGAGACGCAGCATCGGGGCTGGAGCGGGCGAATAAAGTCAGGTCCAACAGAGCAGGACGCAGGACAGGTTGTGGTGCTGAGAGTTTGGGCAGGACACGATGGCTGGGCTTGAAAAGATGTGCTCAATGTCACGTGGAAAAAGCGGGCTAGATAAGGGCATTTGCAACATGTTCTCCGCCACCCCGTGCTCCCTGACCACCTCCCCTTCCCAAGCCCACCCTCTCCCACAGCCCCGGCGCCACCAACAGCCCACTGTCCACGCCTGCCGGGGCTGACTCTCCTGTTATCTCTGACAGGCCCTGACCTTCCCGTTCACGGTGCTCGGTCTAGTGTTCAGCTACGCATGTGTGCGCTCATGTGAGCACTGGTTTCTCTTCCCCTTCCACAGGAGTGTATCTGCGAGGGCATAATGACAACAGTCTCACTTTCCATTGTTTCCCCTGTGCCTGGCCCACGGGAAGTACTCAACAGACACTTGCTAAATGAAGAAACATTTCTGACAGTGCCTTTCCGTTTTACTTCCTGAGGAACAGGAGCCCAGGAAGCAAGGGCTCTGTACCTGGTGAACCCTGTGAGAGAGAAAACAGTGCCAGCTGTGGTTCCACGAGGACCCGCTCTGCAGGCTGGGCCCCACCTGCTCTGTTTGTCAGGACTCACCTGCAGAAGGGACTGCTGCTCTCCACAAGCCTTGCAGGTCCACTTGGCGCTCTTTTTCACCTACGATGAAATTTTAGAAATATAACTCAGATAATTATTTAAAACAAAGTATAACTGGATCAGAAATCATTTAAAAAGGTCAATGGAAAAGAGACCAGAAATAAACCAACACATAGGTGTGAAAATTTAGTATATTATAAAGGTGGCATTTAAGCTTGAGGAAAGAACAGACTATTTAATTAGGGTGCTGAGAAAACTGGCTACCCATGAAACAAAATCAGGTTGGGCTGGTGCGGGCCTGTAGTCCCAGCTACTTGGGAGGCTGAGGTGGGAGGATCACTTGAGCCCAGGAGTTCAAGGTTACAGTGAGCTACGATCATGCCACTGTACTCCAGCCTGGGTGACAGAACAGGTACCCTGTCTCTAAAAAAACAAAAATTAAAATTAAAAAAGTACAGCTTTTATAAAAGCAAATATCTGGATAATGGATGAAAAGAGTCCATTTGTAACAGCCACAAAGAAAATGTTACCAAGGGACACCAGTGAAATGTAATGAAATACCATGCTTACCATCAACAAAGATGTCTGGGTTTATTCATAAAAAGTAATACAATTAATATGATCCTAATACGAAAACCAGCAGGTTTTTTCTGGAGTACCCAAAAGACAAGCAGCATCTACTAAAAATTTAAGTGGATATATCCTACGACATAGCAATTCTACTTCTCACCTTCTACCTTAAAACAATGTAAAAATACTGTGCAAGTATGCAAGTAAGAAATGCATTTTGAAAAGTGTGGAAGGACATGCAGTAACTGGTAACAGATTAATTCTGGAAGCTGGTGAGAGATAAGTAATAGGATCTTTGCAATTGTACAGGCCTGGCTCTGCCATTTATTGATGGCATTTATCAATGGTAGAAACCAGTCGATTTCGCTGGATTTCAGTATTTGCAGCTCTATAAGATGGGAATGATACCTAATTCAGAGGTTGTTGAAATTAAATGAGATATGTAAAATGCCCCGTATGCAGCAGCCTTGCTATTAAAGGCTTAACTTTCTCTTTGGTTTTAAATCACATTTCACTGGGTTGAAAATGACCATGAGTCATTAGACATGCGTAGGAATTTTAAAATGTAAATGACTTCCATTTGTTTTCAACTCCTAGAACAGTTCAGAAAAATAAAGTTAAAAAGTTTCTGAGCCCCTAAAATAGACGTTACAAAGTCTCAGCATTAAATGCAAGCCTTAAGATGCATACTCAACACCTTCCTGACTTTTTTTTTTTAGACGGAGTCTTGCTTTGCTGCCCAGAGAGTGCCGTGGCGTTAGCCCAGTTCACAGCAACCTCAAACTCCTGGCCTCAAGGGATCCTCTCACCTTGGCCTCCCAAAGTTCTGGGATTACAGGCGTGAACAACCATCCCAGCCCGTTCCTGACTTCTTAACAAACATTTTAAATAAGTTTGATGCTATCCTTCCTCAAGGCATAGCAGATTAGCAGGTAACTGGGAGGAGGAACTATCAGAAGCGGATACACTGACCGCAGTGTTTGGTGACATCAAGCAGGGAGAGAGGGAACAACCTCTGGAAGAACAATCTTTTCTGAAAGATTAGGTTAATGGCATCCTCTACCTCTCATGTTGAAAGTCAGGGGAGCAAACACGTCTTAGAGACATAGACCATCCTGTTTAAAATACTCCAGGCAAGGCCGGGCGGTGGCTCACGCCTGCAGTCCCCGCCACCCAGGAGGCCGAGGCAGGAGCATCGCTGGAGCCCAGGGGTCTGAGGTCGCAGCGGGCTGTGAGCAAACCCCTGCACTCCAGCCTGGGCGACAGACGGGCACCTTGTCTCTTAAAAACAAAACAAATCAAAACACCTCTAGGTGTCCGTGGTTTATTCTTTGGGCAGCAGGCATCAGGTCTGTCACCCCGCGAGAATAAAGACGGAGGCTAAGCCACGAGGGACGCCTCGATGGCACATCCGCGCGGCTTCTTCTCTAGTCTCAGCTCTAAAAGCTGTCGTCTCCCTTGGATTTAAACGGAGAAGAGCCACGGTCGGTTCTGCATACGGAATGCCACCCTCATCCCGGGTCCCCGACTATCTGGCATAATGCGCGAGCGGTCGCCTCTGCAGAAACCGTTACCTCTGGTTCCCACAAGAACAAGCGAACACACGAAAACGCAATGCCCACCACGACGTCATGGGGAAGCGACGTCACTGAGACGCTGTCCTCACTGGGTGGCAAGTGACCATCCCACGGCCACCCCTGCCTGGCTATTCGGGCCCCACGCATACCCCGCAGCCGCATGAGAAAGCGCCCACGGCCCCGCCGCATCACGTCCGCTATCCCCGCGCCCGCCCGACCTGGTGCGCCTGGAAGAGGCGGCAGCTGCAGCACCGCAAGACGCGAGCCCGCTGAGGCGGCGACATGGCGGACTCCGCAGCCGCCGGGCGTGCTTGTGCGCCCAGCATTCCGGCGCGCTCGGGCCCCGCCCGCTCCAGCGCCGCCCGACGTGCGCGTGCGCCCTGCACTCCCTGACGTGCGCGTGCGCCCAGCGCTCCGGCGCACTCGGGCCCCGCCCGCTCCAGCGCCGCCCGACGTGCGCGTGCGCCCTGCACTCCCTGACGTGCGCGTGCGCCCAGCGCTCCGGCGCGCTCGGGCCCCTCCCGCTCCAGCACCGCCCGACGTGCGCGTGCGCCCTGCGTTCCCTGACGTGCGCGGGCGCCCAGTTCTTCGGCCTGCGCCCCCGCGCGCCCCCGGGCTCCTCCATGCTACAGCGCCGCTCCACGGCCGCTTGTGGCCGGTTGGGACCTCCCAGGGGCTCTGGGCGTCTCGCTGCTGCGGGGTCCGATGTCCTCGTGGGCTTGGGCTCCCGCCTCTTCCTGAACCGTCGTCTCGTGGGCTCGCTGGGCAGAGGGCGCTCGGCCAGCCTTCCCCGCGCCGGGCGGGCGTGGGGGGGACCTGCGGGACGTCTGGGCAGGGTGGGCGGTAGTCCTCGAGCCGGCCCCGGAGAACGTGCCCGGGAAACGGAGGCAGCTCGCCAGCCCCACTTCCCGGAGACGGAGGCGGCCCCGGGAAGCCCACTCCGACGCCCTGGGGACGCGGAGGAGCGAGGCCGCTTGCTGGGATCGCCACCTCTTCCGCCTCTGCCACACGGCACCCAGCGCCGTCTTCCAAGAAAAAATATGTGTACATGAATTTGTAAAGGATTACAGACTTACTGCAGAAATGAGGGAAAAGATACACAAAAGTAGAAAAGCCATTTTTCCTACTACTTAAGACTACTACTCATTATTTTGGTGTTTTTCTGGGCTGAGACGTTCATGCGTGCTTGACAACATAAACCATCTTGTGGAAAAGAATTGTGACGCCCAGCCCTGACGAGGATGTGCCCTTCTTGGAGTATGCTGGTGGAACAGTAAAAAGGAAAAACCATGGAAAGCAGTCTGGCGGTTACTGCTACCCTAAGAAAATAGTCCGTATCACCCAGATTATTTTTGCACTAGTGTTCGCTGAAGTATAACAGGAAAACATGGAAATATCATAAAGAATGGCATAGATCCTTATCTGTTGTTACCGAATCCACAAGGGGAGTTCAGTGTTGCCGAGCACAGAAAGCCAATTACTGGAACAGAGGATTGTCAGGAGGAAAGGAATTATTTCCGTGAACTTGTCAGCGGGGCGGGGGAGGTACGAACTGCCTCAAATCCGCCTCCCCCAGCGGCAGGATAGCGTTTTCTGCAGGAGAAACGAATAATGCACGAGGGGTGTGAGCGTCACTGTGTGTGGGGTGGAGCGCAGGGCACGCAAGCGCAGTGGGAAATCATGCTGGTACATACGTCCCATCATCAAAAAGAGGCGAGTAGGCCGGGCGCGGTGGCTCACGCCAGTAATCCCAGCACTCTGGGAGGCCGAGGTGTGGATCGCTAGAGGTCAGGAGTTCGAGACCAGCCTGAGCAAGAGTGAGACCCTGTCTCTACTAAAAACATACACAAAAATTAGCCTGGCTTGGTGGCGCATGCCTGTACTGTAGTCCCAGATACCGGAGAGGCTGAGGCAGGAGGATGTCTTGAGCCCAGGAGTTTGAGGTTGCTGTGAGCTAGGCTGACGCCACGGCACTCTAGCCCGGGCAACAGAGTGAGACTCTGTCTCAAAAAAACAAAAAAACAAGTGGCTGGTAAATCCCTCCCAGGGTGGAGATTTTAGTGTTATAATTAACTAGGGGTATTGGTCATTCTTTCAGCCTTGAGTGCAGGCTCAGTGGGTCTTCGTGCACGGTCTGTGGCGGAGTATGGCTTATCTTGTCTTTGGACAAGGAGCTGGTGTGAGGCTTTGCAGGAGGTTCTGCCATTCCTGGGAAAGAAACTCAGAATGCATCAGTACAACAGAAAGTTACAGAGTTCTGGTCAGCAAATTTTGCTAGAGTTCTCTATTTTCTGCCTCGTTGAGACTGTAGCTGCTAAGTTCCCAGGGCTGAGATAAATCTCACTGTCAAGGCCACTTAGAGCTGCCAGCCCCAGCCATAATGTGAACACTGAAAACTCATTTGAAATATGGGGGAACTAAACATTATTGAGGAAACATTTTCTTGCTTATAGAACTGGTTACACTGTTCCATTACAAAGAGTTTGAGTTTGAAGGACAGTGCTGGCACGTGCGTTGTTGGGAAGCAAGGTTACAAAATGTACAATACATGATTTCAATTACGTGACACCCGGCACTATTTCCAGGTGTGTGTGTGTGTTTAGGTTCGGTGGTAGGTAATTTTAATGTTTTTAATATTTTATGTTCCAAATTTTGTAGCATAGACATATATCAGAAAAAAATAATTTTAAAAATTGTGTTTGAGAGACTGAATACACAATGGACAATGGCCAATGTATGGCAATAGAACTGCGACCAGCACCTCTGCAGTAACTGGGACCAAAAGCTAAACCACAGCCTCTGCAGCAGTTGAGTGAGACAGGGAGGACTTGGTCACCATCCTTCTCCCTATTTTTTGTACCCCGCCCCCCAACCTGAGAACCAACTCTAGAAAGTCAAATATGCTTCCCAAACCACTCACATAAAGCATCCTGCTTCTTGTTAGCTCACCTCCAGCTTTCAACAGCCTGCAACCAGAGCACACCGAAACCCTTCCCACTGCTCTGCCTGCCTTTGCGTCTGCCAAATACAAATGGTGGCCGACTCCCTTGCTATATAGCAAGCTCTGCGTAGTCTTGTTTCTCATTTGGGTGGTCTTCCTTCATTTCCACATTTGATTTATTGTGGCTGAGAAAAGGCATCTGCAAAGAATGTTTTATGATTGAGGAAAGGAGAATAAAAAATTTCATACATAGTATCAGTTCAACTCTGAAAAAAAAAAACCCACCAAAATACCGAGTTATTACTAGTCTTAAGTAGTAGGAAAAAGTGCTTTTCTACTTTTCTTTTTTCCTCCTTTCTGCAATAAACCTGTAATCCTTTAAAAATTCATGTACATACGTTTTCTTCTTGGAAATTATAAGAATAATTTGATGAGTGGTTTGGTACAACTTAAAAGACAGGGTCTCCCTCTGTCACCCACACGGGTGATCCTCCCACCTAAGCCTCCTGAACAGCTAGGACTACAGGCTGGAGCCACCACACCTGGTAATGGTTTGGTTTTTGGTAGAGAAGACTTCATATGTTGATAAGGCTCGTCTGCAACTCCTGGCATTAAGTGATCCTCCCACCTCAGCCTCCCAGAGTGTTGGGATTACAGGTGTGAGCCACTGTGCCTGGCTAGTAAGTGGTCTTAAAATACAGTCATTCATGTTTACTTATATAAAAATATATTTTCAATTTTTATCAGTATTATTCACATATTATTTAATGTTATTCTGGTTGTTAAACATTTTGAATTATCTTCCCAGGTTGAATGATTACTAGATAAAAGTACTATTGTACATTTTTGTATATTTTTAGCATGCGAATAGGCTAGATTCCTCTTTTATATTCTTCCCTTTAATTTCTTTGGTGTTCACAAGTTTATTCTTCTACATGGTATATAAAACATTTATCCAAATTCCAAATTATTGAAATCTAATTTAATACAATCAATTTAAGATTTTACACTGCCAAATATGTGGGATTCTTACATATTTAAGAATTACATTGAGCAAGTGGACTCACAGTGGAAAGAAGTAAAAAAAAAAAAAAAAAAGGAATTACATTACAGGCCAAGAACCGTCTTTTAGGTATGAATCCTTTGAAATTACTTTACAGAAGTTTGTGTGAACATTTAATACCAGAAAGGAAATTATATTACCTGATTTATTACTTTTTTTTTTAAAAGAAAGAAACCCTAGCTCCATTTCCTGGATGTCATTTTACTGCATTTACTGAGAATGTAACAGTTCTGTTCTATGTAACTGACACAGCAGTTGTGAACAAGGTAAAATCTTGGAAAGCATCATTTTTAAGACCAGCTATAAAATCCATAGAGACAGACAGTGGCCCAGCAGTCGCCTGGGACTAGGGGTGGGAAAGGGGATTGGCTACAAATGGGCCTGCGCGGTCTTTCTAGGGTGATGGAAATGTTCAAAAATTGCATTTGTGGAGATGGTTGTCCAACTCTGTAAATTTACTAGAAATCACTGAATTTTAACTTAAAACAAGCAACTTTTATGGTATGTAAATTGTACCTTCATAAAGCTACTAAATTAAAACAAAAACAAAAACCAGCAGCCAGAGATACGCAGTGGCCTCCATCTGAGGTTTCACTGTGTGTAGTTTTCCTGCGGCTTCAGTTACCTGTAGCCAACCTCCCTCTGGCGAGTGAGTGCGTGCAGCACAGTGGGATGTTGTGAGATGCCACATTCACATAGCTTGTATCACAGTATACTCTCATGATTTTCCTGTTTTTATTGTTGTTAATCTCTTACTGTGCCTAATTCACACACTGAACTTTACCGTAGGTATGCAGGTATAGGAAAAACATAGCATATATGGGGCTTGGTACTATCCGACGTGTCAGGCCCCCACCCAGGGGACTTGGAACATGCCCCTGCAGATAAGGGGGGACTGCTGCATCTTTTAGTAGAAGCAAGAACAGCCCTGAGTGGGGACACTGTACACCGATGGCCAGCCTTAGCTCTTGCTGCAAAGCGAGGGGTCCTCGTGACAGCCCTGTGCTGGCTCAGCCCACTGGTTGCCTGCGCTCCACAGTCTGCTTCCTGAACCCCAGGGCAGAGGGCTTTCTGCAGCCCAGGCCCAAGGACTCACTTCCTATACCAGGACCCATGGCCTCCCACCTATGGAGATGGGCAGGGATCAGGGTACCTGCAACCACAGCCCCGCCCAGCCTGCTCCAGCACCTTCTGTGTCCCTGTCCCACTTGACAGGCCTCACACTCCAGGGGGACTAAGTGTCCCGAACTTCCAGAACACAGCCAGGGCCCTGCACCTGGCCCCAGGAGAAGCCAGGAAGCCTAAGCAATGGGCGAGGGCCACAGTAAGGTACTGTACACGGTGTGGGTTTTATTTATTTCAGGGATTTATTAAGGCATTGAGCACAGTGTAATTTTTCGCCAACTGAAATGAATCCAAGGAAATGTATCAGGACCTGAGGCATGTGCTCTTAAAGTTAACAGGAAGGATGATGAGCTGAGAGCATGTAATGTCATGCCTGTGCGCGGCACCCGCCCTGTGATGATTTCTGCCTGTGTTCCTCGGTCAGGAGGCTCAGGCTGGAGGGCTCCCGGAGAGCACCCTGAAGCTTCCGTCACTTTGGTGCCCAACAGGCACATGACCCTGGACCATGCAGCTGCCGGAGAGCGGCCCACGGGTGGGGGACCAGCGTGGGGCAGAGCAGCAGGAGGCAAGTAGGGCGGATCTCAGAGCCTTAACACTGTGCGGGGGTGGCTGGGTGCCAGGTGGGCTCCGGCCTCTTCCTGGACCTCGGGAGCAGCTGGCGCCAGGAGATGCAGGCCTGGGGAATCCATCTAAGGCACCTGTGCCTGCACCGGCCTTCTTTCCACTCACGACTCGCTGCTCTTGGGAGAAGAGGAAGGGTGCGTCTGGACAGAGAGAAGAGAAAGGGAGGAAGGGCAGGAGGCGAGGCCGCGGCTGGGGCTGTGCAGCCAGGGGTCAGCCCGAGACTCCAGGCTGCTCGTGGTCGCTGGAGGTGCTGAACTGTCGCTCCACCTTCTTCTGGTCCTTGATCTTGAGTCCAATGTCCACCCTCTTCTCAAAGAAGTTCACCAGCACGGACTCTGTCAGGACAGAGGCCAGGATCTGCTCGAAGGAGATGCACCAGTCGGCGTCGACGGAGCCCCCGATGCGCGCCGTGGGGCTGCGGCCGTCCCCACCCACCAGCACCGTGTCCTCCGCCAGGTCCTCACACTGCAGGGAGCCCGTGCTGACCACCGAGTAGGAGGACATGGACATGTCGTCCTTGGTGTCATCGTCAGACAGCAGCTGGGAGGGAGAGCCCCGCCCCTCGCCGCTGCCCGCCTCGACCACCACCTGGCTCTCCTGCAGCGCTTGCCCAAGGTGGGCGTCTCCGCCAGCTTTGGCCTGGGGGTCCCCCCCAGCTGGTGGCTGGGGCTCCTGGGCTGGGTCCTGATGGGGCTTGGGTGCTGGTGGCTCGTCCTCCGTGGTGGCGTCATGGTCCCCGCTGTGGGCATCGTCCCTGGGCTTCCTGCCCGAGAATTTCTTCCCCACCTCACCGATGCGAAGGAGGAGGCTGGCCACTGTGGCGATGGCGTGGTACAAGTCCTGCTCCATGGGGTCTTCACTGAACATGTTGTAAAGGGTCTTGCACAGCTCGATAAATTGCTCCTTTTAAGGAGAAAGACAAAAAGAACAGGGAGATGTAAGAGTTGGGTCAGACTGCCCACATGCTGGCCAGACTGGCCATTCTAACAGGTACTGGGCGTGGTCTTGTGAGTCATCTCCACAAACCCGTCCCCAACATTTCCTCTTCACAGATTAGGCTCAGAGAGGGAGAGTAACTTGACTAATGCCACACAGCTCTTCACAGGGCTTTCTTTTCCAGTGCCTTTCTTTTAGCACCGGGATGTGGCTCTGACCTGGAGTCTCTCCCCTTGTCTAAGTCCTCTTAGCAGAGAGAGACATGTTTCTGTCATGACTTCGTAAACCGTCACTACAAGGACTTCTCTGTCATGTCTTGGAATCACTTTTGGCTTTTTATATTTTTAGTTAGAAGCAACTTCAACTCTGCCCTCTCAGGAAGCTCTTGGAGGGCGGTGGCAAGGTGAGCACAGGCTGGGTCAGCTGAGAGGGTGGGGAGGGCAGGTTCTAGGTCCTTAAACCACACACCAGGCCTCCGTGGCTGAGAGTGGGATGGAGCCTATTCCCCGGGGTGCACCATTCTTCAGGCTTGCGGGTGGGAGCGGGCTCAGACGGCAGGGCCCCCTCTGGGCACAGCCAGGGCAGGGTCAGGCTGTAGCTCAAGAACTGCCTTGGTTGGATGTCTGCAGTCTGAATCCTGGGGCTGCCATTTCCTGGCTGCGAGACCCTTGCCAAGATGCCAGCTCCCGGCAGAGAGACCGGAGCAAACAGCAGGCCGCGGGGGCTGCCTGGGCCTGCCTGTGCCGGGTAGGGCCAGGGAGGGCAGGAGCGCGCGGATGCTTTCTTGTCAGAGGTGGTGCCGAGTCTCTGGCTACTGGGCCAGAGACTTCCCCAGTGCTGCTCCTGTTCCCGGACACCGAGTGAATCTGAGTGAGCTGTCGCCATGGAAACACCACGTGTACAATGCCTTGGAGCCACTGACCTCTTGTCTTTCTGGAATCGTCACTGACTGCTACCCAAGACTGACGGGCTCTAGAGGCAGGGAGGGAGTTCCCACCCCACAGGAGATGGCTGGAGGGTGCTGTGATGCTGCACTGTCAGGTCTCGGTCAGAATTCTCCAGAAACGTCTGTCTTGGGGTCCAGCTGAGCCTACCTGGTTCATCTTGGGAAGATCCTTGATGGTCTCCTTCTGAGCCTCCTTCTCCTTGGCCCACATTCGAAGGTAGTGCCGATAGTCTGGAGGGCTGGTTGCCTTCTCCTCTGTGGGTTACAGAAGAAGAGATTAACCTTCATCTGTCACATGAGAGAAAGAGGGCTGGGGGCTGGCAACAGGGAGCAGTGAGCTTGGATGGTCTCTGGCATGGAGCTACCTGGGCCCTGTCACAAAACACCCTGGCTTTGGGGAGGCAGTGAGGGGGAACACTCCGGAACACCCACACGTCCCCTCTGAATCTGCCAAAGCAGTTGGACCTTAGCTGATGAAATGGCCTCACGATGGTGACAGAACCACGTGCAGGCTGGAGAGAGGCTGGCACGAGAGGGAGGTGCCAGCTGGGCAGCCAGAGGGGACAGGCCTGGGGCTGGTGGAGAGTGCGCCCCGCGGCAGCTGGTGGCCTGGCCATCCACCTCGAGGGTCGATTCCTTTGTCAGGGCGCTTGTTTGCCCTTTCCCTGGGAGGGGTCTCTCTGGCAGTGACGGGAGACAGAGCCAACAAGCAAGGGTGCCCAAACCCCGGACCCTGGCGTCAGAGCACGGCCTGTACCTTCTCTTTTTTCTCGGACATCCTCATCTCCACTCCGTTCTCGCTCTGCCGGTGGTAGTACTTCTGGACAGCCGGAAAGATAAAAGGAACAAGAACATTCTTCTGTTACGACTGCAAACCGCGGGGACCTTGGGAGGCCCGGTCTGTGGTTCTGCAGAACCAGCGGGGCAGGGCCCAAGCTGGCCTCCTGCCGGCCCTGCCCTCCAGCACTGCAGCGAGGGGGGGCCTGCTCATTTCCTCACTTGGGGATATTAAAACAAAAAGCCACCAAACCCCCACTTCCTCTTTTTCAAAGGAATGTAAGAGAACAACGATGCACGTCATGGAAAGTTCGAGAACTGCATCAGGTCCGAATTTCCAATTCTACCTGCGCCTGCCATGCCAGCTGGTGGAGGTTTGTGCATGCAGACTCTGTGCTCTGTGCTGTTACTTCGTGGAGACCACGCGTGCTGGGGCGGGCACACGCCACGCTCCTGTGTGTGAACACGCACCTGGGGAGCAGCCCCCAGCTCTCCCAGGACTGTTCCCTGAGACGGTGTGGCCGGCAAGGGACCTCGGGAGGAGATGGCAGCACCCCAGCTCTGAGGGGGCCGCACCATGGCGGAGTGGGTGGCCGTGAAGGGCACGTCTCTTTGGGCTCAGGTGTCTCACGTTGGAATGGACACCTGCTGCCGGGGCTGAGCGGCGTCGGAGGGCAGGGCTCTGCGACACCAGGCCTCCCCAGGGCGTGTGGGACAAGCCTAAAGCATCCTGGACGTGCCCAGGCGCCAAGCATAACGCAAGGAGCACCTGCTTCTGTAGTTTGGAAACTCGAATTCCAGCCCTCAAGCTTCACGTTCAGATTCAAGCAAGCCTCTGGCACTGGCAACAGGACCGCCACGGGCATCTCGACACGCTATTCGCATTTTCCCTTCTGGGCCAGCTCCTCAGTGTCATCCCCCATGTGAAGCTACAGCATGAGCTGCGGCCAAGTGCAAACCCCAGGGCTCAGAAGGCCCCTCGCTCTGGACCGGATGCTCCCAACAGGCATGAAACGTAGCACAGGGGTGAGTTCTAACAGGTGCTTAACGCACATATTTTTCCTTAACAAAAGCGTGACGTAGGACATGACGCTCTCCTAGGAAGGCACTCCCTCCAGCCTCCGCTTGCTGCTGTTTCTCACGGCTGCAAGCACAGCATTTCTATTTCTTTCCTATGAACGTGACAGAACACCTTTTACAGGTGGCTGCAGAGGCGACGGCCTGCCTGCTCGATGCCCAGTGTGAACACCTGTATCAAACACTGTCATCAGTGCAGGAGGGGTGGCTGGGTTCCGGGTCCTTCTCAGGACTTATCCCCAAAGCATGAGGTCCTGGAGGGGTCCCTTGGACAAAGAGCTTCCAGGCTCCCTGATCATGCGGGACAGTGACAGGGAGACAAAGCCCAGAGGCAAAGGTGGCCCCTGCCTTCCAGGGACTGACCTTGAGCCTTCCAGGGCAGGAAAAGATCCAGATCTGAGGCCAGAGGAGACGCTGGAGGGGGCGGCAGAGGAGGAGCAGAGGGCACAGGGAGGAGGAGCCAAGGTCCAGGGAGACAGACACGCGAGAGAAACAGGAGTGAGAACATCCACGGCGGACAGCTCAGTCCCCGGAACGTGGCAGGGCCCAGCCCACGGCCCCCCGGGGAGCACCCCGATGCAGCGTGCTCGGAGCCCGGGCCCCGGGGAGGCTGCGGTGGCTGCAGAGTCACGGCCAGGCCCTCAGGCGTCCCAGCCTGCTCACCTTCCGAGGAGCTGTCCTCTGTGAAATAGTGGGCCGCGTCCAGGGCTGACTCGGCTTCCTCTGGGCTCAGAGCTGTGCTCGGCGAGGAGAGAGAGGTGAGAGCAGGAGCAAACGGAGGGACCTCACTCCAAGCAGAGCTCCCCGGTGCGGGCACAGGCCTTGCTCTCCCCATCGGGCACCCAACCGGCCCTAGCACCTGATTATAACTCTTGGTAGCAGTTTTGATGAGGATGATCAGTTCTGATTATTTGTTACTTTCCTGACTTTTACATTGTGTTTGAAAACGAAAAACACATCCTGGGCAAAAATTCCATCAGTGTAATCAGGAGCCCAGGGCATGGCAGCCACCCTCTCCCCTCTCATCCCAGCGACCCTCCGTCCGGTGGGTGCTTTCAGGGTGTTCTGTGCTCCTACAGGCGGGTGGGGAGCCCAGCCACGCACAAGCAACACGCTGCTTTCACTCTCGACAGTGTGGCCGTCACTCCACATGGGCACTTACTGGCCTGTCCGATTTTGTGGCGGTGACTAAGCAATGCCCAGGGTCACAGACCCACGCGTCCTATGTGGGGGCTCACCTCCCTGCTGTAAGGAGCAGGCGCAGCGAGAGGGACCCCACGGTGAATGTGGGGGACAGCAGGTGTGGGCCACGTGTCCCAAGCCTGGACAGGGCAGGGCGGGCCAAGGCGGCTCAAGAGTGTTGGGGCAGCCCTCCCTGTGGGAACCTGGCTCAGCGGGGTCTGTCCAGCCAAGGCTTCTCCGGTGGCAGTGCCAACCTCCCAGAGGCGTTTAAAGGGGAAGCCAGGCGCAGGTGAGAACACCTGTGCCAAGAGCCCTTTCAGCTCTGGAGGCCCAGAGGGATGCCTGGGAGCTTCACAAACGAAAGGTCTGGGCCCCTGCACAGGCCATTAAGTGAGAACCTCTGGGGGGGAAGCGCAGCCCAGTATTCTAAGAATCACTCGGGGCCAGTTCTGAGGGCAGCTGCCGGAGCAGAGCGCCCGAGCCACCACCTGCCGAGTCTGTTTCCTCTGTGACACTGGGGACCAGCCCTCCTCAGAGAACGCTCTGCGCGGCTGTCCTTGCTGTGCCAGGTGAGCCCTCCCACCCCGGCGGAAGCCCCTCGCCCCCGTGGGCCCTGGCCTGGCTTCTGTGAGCCCCTCCCCGGCCCGCCCAGCCCCGCAGCAGATGCGCCCTCTGTGCCCCATTAGGCTCCGGCAGGCTTGGAGGCCAGAGAGGAGGGGGCCTTCCTCATGGCCATGGGACGGGGCTCCCCCGGGATGACCCCCTCGAGAAACTGGACAGACAGCCTCAGTTTCAAACTCGAGTCCTGCTCACGAACCCCTCATGGTTTTGGGTGGAGCTGCCCACTCGACGGGTGGAGCGCTGCCTCTAGAGACACCGGGCACCCGTGGGGCTCCCGGTCACATCCCTTCCCAGGCCGTGCCCCGGCTCCCTCTTCCCCCTCCTCCTCCTCCGCCACGATGAGCCCCTGTGCCCCTCGAGGCCCCACAGTCCCACGGAGGCCTGTGCCCGCGCCTTGGGGTGCTGCATCCTGAACTCTGGACAAGGAGGTGGCCCCGGCCAGGCACAGGGCAGGGGCGGCTCCCACCTGGGGGAAGGTGCAGCTTGTACAGCACTTTGAGCTTCTCTGTCAGGTCTCCGTGGTACATCCCACCTGTGGGAAAGGCCAGGGAGGGGGCGCTGGCAAGATGGCTCCAAAGCCCCTTCCAGGGTGTTCTAGTGGGGACCCTCTTCACAGCCCCCGCTGCCTGACTCCCTCCTGGAGAGGTCACTCGAGCCGACCCCAGGTCTCTGTTCTCCCTGGAGCCCCGCCAGGGAAGCCCAGCTCTTCCCCAGGGCTGGCCGACCCAGCCTCTAGCTGCCCTGTGCTGCGTGAGAGAGGGAGGAAGGGCTGGGCCCCCACTGGACCCCCCATGTCTCCAGCAGGCAACCTGCTCTCCCCTCGCCAAGGCCCAGGGGCTCAAGGCTGCCTTCTGCTTGCTGCGGCAGGGACAGATGGGCTGGGGCTGGCATTTGGAAAGCTTCCTGGGAAGGGCGAGGACTGGGTGAGGCTCCTGGTGGGCGCCAGGGGCACTCACTCATCCCTGTCACGAACTCCTTGAAGTTGATCAGCAAGTCCTTGTTTTTGTCCAGGAGCCGGAACATGCGCCCCGCCAGCACAGGCGTATGGGAGCCGCAGGCCCAGGGCGTGAGGCTGGCAAAGAGATCCTGGAACTGGCTCGCGTCGATCCGGTACTGCTCCAGGTAGGGCAGGCTGGGGTCCCGGCGCACGGCGGCCATGCTGCTGCTCCCCCAGTACTGGCTTGCCAGGTGTTTGGCCTGCAGGGACAGGCTGGTGAGATGGCCTCGCTGCCAGGCCCTGCGGCTGTTAGGGTCACTGGACTGGCCACCCTCCCCCTACGTCCCACCTGCAGAGCCCTGGCGAGGTGAGTAACTCACAGAACCTCGCGTGCTGGTGCCATCAGCCCCTTGGTAATGGGTGGGGGTGTTGCTGAGAGACAGTGCCCTCGGCAGCCCACAAGGGGCAGAGCTGGCTCGACTGTTGTGGCCCTAAGGCCATGGTGTGTGGCCACCTTGGGAACTGGACCTGAGGCAGCTGGAGGGTGGGGGTGGCAACGAGAGCAGAAAGGCAGTGTGGGCGCCACTGTCTCCGCCTCCTCCTTAGCACCTCTCCCCTCCCTTTGCTGAAAGCACCCAAAATCTTGGAGAACCCCTCCTGCCTCCCCCTCAGGTGACCAGCCCCATCTCCAGGGATGGGTGGGATGGGTGCATACCCCTCGCTGGGGTAGCCACAGCACCTAACTCGAGTCATCCAATGATCAACTCTAGCTAGGCCTTTTGCTGAAACCACGTGGAAAGAAAAATTCTTTCTAAGAATTTGGAAGACAGGATAGCCCTGGAGCTGCTGACAACAGTCCTGCCACTCTGCAGGAAGAGCAGTCCAAAGGACGTCAGAGGTGGGGGAGCTTGACAGCCCGTTTGAGCACCTGGATCCAGCCATGCCTGAAGCTGTTCATTCTTAGACTTTTCAGTTACATGAGCCAATGCATTCCTTCTTCTGTGTAAACTGACTTGAGTGGATTTTCTGACATTTAAAAGTGTCCCACCTAAATTCCAAGAAGGATTAAATTCTACATGAGGTTTTTTTTTTTTTTTTTTTTTGAGACAGAGTCTCACTCTTTTGCCTGGGGCGAGTGCCGTGGCGTCAGCCTAGCTCACAGCAACCTCAAACTCCTGGGCTCAAGCGATCCTACTGTCTCAGCCTCCCGGGTAGCTGGGACTACAGGCATGTGCCACCATGCCCGGCTAATTTTTTCTGTATATATTTTTAGCTGTCCAATTAATTTCTTTCTATTTTTGGTAGAGACGGGGTCTCACTCTTGCTCAGGCTGGTCTCGAACTCCTGAGCTCAGAACAATCTGCCCGCCTCGGCCTCCCAGAGTGCTAGGATTACAGGCGTGAGCCACTGCGCCCGGCCTTCTACATGAGGTTTATGGTAACTATATCTGAGGATGCTTTTACATCTATTTCTCTTCTGGCAGGAAGCTGCTGTGCTGAGGATGTACTTAGGGGACTAGGATGGGGTGCCAGTCCTGCCCTGGCTCTTGGCTGCACCTTAAACACCATGTAGAGGTCCTCCAGCTCTTCAATTGAGAAACCAATGTCCACTGGAATAGCTCGGACCTGGAAGGAAAGAGAGACAGGATGTACTGGTGGATTCTCAAGCTCCTGCTGCGGTGGCGATAAGCCCTCTCGGAGAGGACCCTCTCGTGTCTGGGGGCAAAAGCACGGACTGCCCTCTGGGCATCACCAGCGGGCCCAGCACTCGAGCTCAGTCCATTCAGGAAAAAGGGCACTGCCCACACGCTCGCCCCTCCCCCCCGGTCAGCTCACACTCCCTGAGCTCCTCCCAGGGTGGGCACTGGGGCAGCCTCTCTCCTCAACACCCAGCTGCAGGCCACAGGGTAGGGAGGGTCACTGAGCTCCTGTCGTCTGGATCCCTGACCAGGCCCTGGCCCTGGCTCTCTGTAAGGGGTCCCGGGACTCGCGGGCCAGTTCTCCTTTTACTTTAATTGGCTGGAGTCAGTCAGATTCTGTTGCTGGTGACCAAGGTGCCCTCACAGTGTCCTGCAGGCCTGAAGGAGAGGCTGGGAATGCGAAGACCAAGTAAGAAGTCCCCGTCTTTGGGGGCAGAGAGGACGAGCAGGTCTTGCAGGCTGGGGTGGCAGGGACGGCCCGGCCTTCCCAGAGGCGAGGAGGACAGAGGCTTGTGGCAGGGACGCGGGCTGTGTGGAGGAGCAGGGGCAGAGACCCCTCCCGCCGACTCACCCGCGAACAGAAAAAAATGACCAGGATTTCTCCCCACAGCCCCAAATTTGCCCCTCTGCCCTGGGAGTCCAGTCCCACACGGCATCCGCCACAACACGCACGCCAAGGCAGTGCGAGGGGCAGGGTGCACGGGGAGCTCCCCACCCGCCCGCTGCGTGGCAGGGGCACCTGGCCCAGCGCTGCAGCCCCAGCCCTGGCCCTGCGGGCCACCTACCACGCTCCTCTTGGCCGTGTCCTCCAGGGACTGGATCACTTTCAGCCTCTGTTTAAACCGCATCTGCTCAATGTCGTCGGCCCTCAGGCTGCTGAATTTCTGCAGGCCGGAGGTGACTCAGTGAGACCAAGCTTAGCGTGAACAGAGGGCCACCACCCGCCGCGGCCACCTGAACCCGCAGGCTGGAGGGGTGGCCCGGCCAGACCAGCCTGGCGAGTGCTACCTCATAGGACACTCTCAGAAGCTCAAAGATGTCCACCTCTGCAGGAGGGTCATCCCCACTGGTCAGCAAGGCGTGCAGGTGCGGGATGGGAGGGGAAACACTCTGCTTGTTGACCACATTATCCAGGTACCTGCAAAGGTTAGGGGACCTAATTTACACACAGACTCTCAATGAAGAGCTTGCTGAGGCCTGGAAGGCTCCAGGAGGGCAGAGGGGTGCCCCGGCAGGCCCCTGGCAAGTTGGAAAGCCTCAAGACCTTGCCCCCCGAGGCCTGAGCTGTGAGGATACCAGGCTGTCTCCCAGAGGCCCCGTGGGCAGGAACCCTTCACAAGCCTGGACCTACCCAGTTGGAGGGACAACATGCTCCCTTTTTCTGGTGGGTCATTAGGCATGTGGGGACTCCCTGCCATGGCCAGGAAGAATCAGGGACCGAAGGGCTGAGTCCCAGGAGAGAGCTGAGAGGAGGCCTGATATGGCGGTGTCGGCAGCGGCCCAAGGAACTGGCTTCTCCAGGGACACATCCCTGAGGACAGGGCTCTCCTCTGGCCAGCCGACCTAGCCTAGCCAGGGCTCCATGCCTGACACTCGGATGGCAGGGTGTGGCTGGCACCCCCGCACCCCCTGGCCCTGGGCAGACCACAGCTCCTGAGGAGAGGCCCTGCCTGCCTGCTGTAGGAGCTGGGCAAGCAGGCCAGCCACACGCGGGCTGCCGGCTGGTGTCTTGACATTAGTGTGGACCGAAAGTACCACGGCCCAGAGCAGGGAGGTGACAACCCTGCCAGGTCTACAGGGTCCCAGGCAGCACCTGGGCTGGCTCAGCAGGCAAGGGAGGGGTCTGGGAACACTCCAGGCCAGGCCGATGTCCTGTGTGGCCGGCAGGACTGCACAGAGCTCCGGGCATGGGCCACAGCGAGACCGGGAGGGGGCCTGGTTTTGAAAGCCAGGCTAGGGGACTCAGATAGCTCCTTTGGCCAGAGGACCAGCTGTGGTATGGGGGGTTCCCACGTCCCGGGGGAGGGACAGGGTCAGCTCCGATCAGAAAGAGTCCTGCAGGATGCTGACTGGCGAGAGATTGACGAGACCATGATGAACCAAGCGCGGCCCAAGGAAGGGTACCGTGGGCCTGGGCTGGAGGGAAGGGGCTGGATCCCAGAGAGAGCCTGTGCGGGGTGGGATAGGGATGGGAAAGGGGGAGGAGGGGACCTGCGTGACCCTGGGGCTCAGGCGTGCTCATTCAGCTGTCACAGCAAGCCCAGAGCAGGCCTGCTCCCACTAGGGCCCGGGGGCCGCGATGCTGCTGAGCTTGGGAAGGCAAGGGATGCCTAG
Organism: Indri indri; assembly: GCA_004363605.1. NCBI lineage: Eukaryota > Metazoa > Chordata > Mammalia > Primates > Indriidae > Indri > Indri indri. The sequence continues at coordinate 11,722 of RJWJ010014832.1, read as the reverse complement.
CCTCTGCCAGACGCCGGGCCCCACTGTGCCAGCCATCTCCTGACCACCCACAGCAATCCTGGTCATTGGGTCTTGGCTCTGGGGTCCCCTGGAAGGTGTCCTGTCCCCACATCTGAGCGGTAGCCCAGCCAGGGCGCGCTGCCTGCCAGCCTGCTGCTTTTCCCCAGCGCTCACCACCGCCCCGGCACCGCATCGTCTCCCGCTAGAAAGGACGCTCACTCCCGGCCCCAGACAGCCCAGGCCTGGCGTGTGGCGGGCGTGGCGCCTGAATGCTGGCTGGGCGGCACCCAGGGCTGTGGGGGTGGGCTCTGTGGCCAGCGCCTGGGAGGGGAGGAGCCCGGCACGTCACCTGCCCAGCACGGTCATAGCCTCGCCCTCGTCGCTGCAGCCCAGCAGCTGCTCCACGTTCGCGTCCAGGACGGCCAGGGCCACCTGCAGGATCACCTTGATGCCCTCGTAGAAGAAGCAGTCGACGATGACCACGGCGCTCTCGAAGGGCATGACGCTGAGGAAGAGCGTCAGGAACCACGACAGCGAGATGCTGGCGATCACCCCCAGGTCCTGCATCTTCTCTGACAGCTGGGGCAGGAAGTCCCTCGTGAGCTCTTCGAAGATGCCCTGGTCCACCAGGGCTCCTGCAGAGGGGGATGGAGCATGGGGTGAGCCCACGCCGTGGCCTTGGGCACTCCTCAAAACGGGGCCAAGTCTGGGGCACGGGGAGCCCAGTGGTCCCTGCCACCTGGGCCTGGCAGCTCCGTACAGTGAGGGCCGAAGGGAGCACGGGTGCGGGAGACAGCAAAGAAGGAGAGAGCCTGCGCTCGCTTCCTCTACGGCGCCCAGACCATGGTGTGAAAGGGCTGTTTCTTCCACTCTGCTTGAATTTTCTTTTTTTTTTGAGACAGAGTCTCACTCTGTTGCCCGGGCCAGAGTGCCGTGGCGTCAGCCTAGCTCACAGCAACCTCAAACTCCTGGACTCAAGCGATCCTCCTGCCTCGGCCTCCTGAGTGGCTGGGACTACAGGCATGTGCCACTGTGCCCGGCTAATTTTGTTCTATTTTCAGTTGTTTGGCTAATTTCTTTCTATTTATAGTAGAGACGGGGTCTCACTCTTGCTCAGGCTGGTCTGGAACTCTTGATCTCAAGCGATCCTCCTGCCTCGGCCTCCCGAGTGGCTGGGACTACAGGCACGTGCCACCATGCCCGGCTAATTTTGTCTCAAGCAATCCTCCGGCCTCGGCCTCCCAGAGTGCCAGGATTACAGGCGTGAAGCACCGCTCCCCGCCTACTTGAATTTTCTTTTGGGGAAATACTAATCTCTCCCTGAAGGTGTCAGAAGTAAGCAGTGGCCTTGGTGGTTTCTGTGTCTTGTTTTGATGCCTGTGAACAGGTGCAACTCTGAAGGACCCCAAGAGTGGTAACTCCAAGCACCAAAGAGCAGGGGAAGGGAGTCCTAGAGTAACAGACTAAATATACGTGTAACGAAATACATTTGCGAGCCCACTTCCACTGCGTTTCCATTTCCACGTGATGACGCAGCCTTTATTGGGTGTCAGTTTGTGACAGCTGAAGTTTGGCAAAAGGTACATGGGGGTATATATATTATACTTCAGTTTTGATGTTTGAAATTTTCTATAATAAAAAAGTTTAGGCCGGGCGTGGTGGCTCACGCCTGTAGTCCTAGCACTCTGGGAAGCCGAGGGAGGAGGATCGCTAGAGGTCAGGAGTTCGAGACCAGCCTGAGCAAGAGCAAGACCCCGTCTCTACTAAAAATATTAAGAAATTGGCTGGACAACTAAAAATAGCTATAGAAAAAATTAGCCGGGCATGGTGGTGCATGCCTGTAGTCCCAGCTGCTCAGGAGGCTGAGGCAGGAGGATCCTTTGAGCCCAGGAGTCTGAGGCTGCTGTGAGCTAGGCTGATGCCACAGCACTCTAGCCTGGGCAGCAGAGTGAGACTCTGCCTCAAAAAAAAAAGTTTAGGAAAAGTGAGAAGGATGGGAATTTAGGCTCCAGGAGGACTTCTGAAAACCACCAGATGTGTGATAGCCTCTAACTCTCACGGCCAGGAACTCCTAGGGAACCTGCATGAAGTCTGGGCAGGAGTCTCCGCCGTGCGGGCAGACGGTCGGGGCGTCTGTGTCAGCTCGTCACTCTCTGGCTGTGTGACTGTTTCTCAGATTCCCAGTCTGCAAGGTGGGGGCCATGCCTGTGTGCAGCCTCAGGACGGCTGTGAGGCCTACAGGAGCTCACCTGCGGGAAAGCTCAGCACGGAGCTGGCCCGGGAAGGGCTGCCACCCCATGGAAGCCACTGGAGACTAGGCAAGGGAGCGCCCGGGACACTCACCCACCACCCTGGTGTTGTAGTAGTCGGGCAGCATGCGCTCACAGAGGGCCACCAGGAGCCAGAAGGCCTCCTCCTCGCTGCCGTAGAGCAGGAGCACCGAGGTCACGATGTTCATGGCCTGCCGGGCACAGAGACAGCCGGGGGAGGCTCACGCTGCTGGCCCCTAAATAAAACTGTCCCCTCCCCCACAAGTGTCCTGCACCGGCATCCTTCTCCAATCAAGTCTGCCCCTCAGGACAGCCTGGCATTTGGCAATGAGAAGCTGTCCCAGCCCAACTCTTGGATATTTGCCAAAAGGCAATTTGCAGGAAATCAGTTTGATGGAAGACAGTCATCCAACTCCTTTGAACTGGGTCAGAAGGCGCCGGGCGAATGCAGAAGGCGGACACCCGAACATCGCACTTCCATGGAGTGGTGTCTGGTGTGGGAGGCGTGACACAGGGCCAAGCGGACGTGTGAGCGAGCGCACGGCCAGAGCCCACGGAAGCCGGAGACGGTGGGTGCCCGCTGGCTGCGGGGAGGCTGCGGCGGAACCGGAACCGCGCAAGCCTTAGCTGTTAATAAGACTTTTACAGCAAACAGAGAGCCATTTGACCTGGCCAGGGCAATGCCCATTAGATTTAAAATCAAAAGCTGCCAGAATGCAAATCAAAAGCACAGTGGATACCTCCTCACACCCATTACTGTAAAAACAAAAAACCAATATCAGAATACAACAAGCGTTGGTGAGGATATGGAGAAATTGGAATGCTTGTGAATTGCTGGTGGGAATATAAAATAGTGTAGCTGCTGTGGAGAGTTCTCGAAAAATTAAAAATAGAACTATTATACAATCTAGCAATTCTATTTCTGGATATATAGCCCCCAAAATTGAAAGCAGGATTCAAACAGATATTTGTACGCCCATGCTCGTGGCAGCGTTATTCACCACAGCCAAGAGGTGGAAGCAGCCCCAGTGTCCATCAGTGGACGAATGGATAAACAAAATGTGGTAGATTCATACCATGGAATGTTATTCATCCTGCAAAGGAAGGAAATGCTGACACATGCTACAACGTGGATGAACCCTGAGGACATTACGTAAGTGAGATAAGCCAGATACGAAAGGACAAATGTGTGATTTCACTCACGTGAGGCACTTAGTCGAATTCACAGAGACAGAGTGAAGTGTGGTTGCTAAGGGCGGCCGGGGTGGGGAATGTTTACGGGTTCAGAGTTTCAATTTTGCAACATGGTAGGAGCTCTGGAGATGGATGGTGAGGACGGTCACACAACAATGTGAATGTATTAGCGCCAGCTCAAGTGTACACTTAAAAATGGTTTCGATGACAAATTTTACGTTATGTGTATTTACTTTACCACGCACACAAAACAATCAAACGCTACTAGGACCCAGACCAGAAGCACACAGAAGACAACTTAATGTATGGCATAGAGGTGAGGTGAACAAGTAACACCGTTTTTAAATTACATCTTCTGCAGTTGGGCTCCTTCCTGGGGGCACGGGGCAGGGTCTCGGGTTGGGAGGCCACCACAGAGGCCCAGGGCCATAGTGGCCTGCTCCTGTGAGCCTCTGGAGGGGAGACGCTGTCTCTGGGACCCTGAGCCCCTTTACCTGGCAGTAGCCGATGGTGGGGTTCCGGAAAGCATAGGCAGTCAGCACCCGCCGGAGCGCGGCGATCCCCAGCTCATTCTGGAAGGCGGGGTGCTCAGGCATGGAGCGGTGGAGGTCTCGCTCGATCTCCTCCGTGGCCAGGCTGTACTTCCCCGTGGACTTCTCCACCAGCTCGGCGTAGTAGCCGGGGTGAGTCACCATCTCATTCCAAGCCCCTGGGGAGACACAGGAAGTAGCTGTCTCTCTCTTCCTCTCAGTACTTTGGGGGCAACAGCAGGGCAAGTTGGAGACATCAGTGCCCCGCAGAGAAGCGAGGGACTCTGGCGTCGACTGGGAGGTGTGACACAGGTTTCCCCACAGACTGCTCCTGGGGAGGGCGCCCCACCCGAGAAGCTGGAACAGCTGACCTGCCCTCCTCCTGAGGTGCTCTGGGTGGGGGGGCGGCGGGGGCGGTGGCGAGTGCTGCCCGAGCCTGTCCCAAGAAAAGGAGGATTCCAGGGGGCCCATCTGCCTCCCACTGCGGGTGGGAAGGCGCCACCTGGCCAGCAGAGTACCTGGCCCTGGCCTTGCCCCTCAGGATGCTGCCCTGGCTCGGGCCCTGCAAACAGCCCGGAGCACGGCTGCCTGCTCTGTGAGAGGGCTGCGGCCTCCGGCCAGCCAGCCTCAGGAGGTGACCTGAGAGCCAGACGTGCTCACGTGACGAGAGCTGTGGAGGCCTGACTGGCTGAGCCAAGGTGAGGGGCAGCCGCACCCCACTCACCGGAGAAGAGGAGCCACAGCTCTCCCCGGAGGCTCTCGGGGACGCCCTTCAGGACCAGCTCCCGCGTCCTGGCCGTGCGGTACATGCACACGCCACGCCCATACTCAAAGAAGTGGATGTTCCACGATTCTTCCTTCATCTTCTCCTTGGCCTGAGGGAAAAGCAAACCAGGGAACTTGGGAGCCGAAGTGCGTCTCAGAGCCTGGAGGCCCAGGTGACAAAGCCCTCCTCCCCTTTCCCCTCTGAGCCACAAGCAAGTCTGCTATGTAAAAAATCTAGAAGGCGACAGCCAGTAAGCCCAGACTGCAAAGTGGTGGCTGGCAGAGGGGCAGGCACAGCCCAGGCGGAGCTGGACCACACCACTATGCTAGCACCAGGGGACAGCTACGCAGGGGTGGGCGGCCTCTTCCCTCCAGACGCCCAGAGCCCACGGCGAGCAGCACCGGCAGGCAGGGCAGTGGGGCTCTCCCCAGGGCCCACCCCGTCCCTCTCACACTGCTGAGTGCAGCCCCAGGAGGACACTGCCCATTGTGAGCCCAAGGAACCTGAGGCTGCAGCACTGTGCACAAGGCTCACCCCTTTGGCTCCGAGGTCCTCCATGGGCGAGTTTCCCTGGAAGAGCTTGAGCAGGCCCTGGGAAGCGGTCGGCGCCTCCTGTGCACAGAAGCTCTGGTGGCTGCTGAGGGGAGAGGCCAGGCTGGTGGGCTGCTCTGACACCTCCTGAGGAGCTGAGGAAGACTAGAAAATAAAACAGGGAAGGGGAAGCCCTAACAACGGAGCTTCCCGGGGGCCTCTGGTGTGCACGTCCGCCCACAGTTGGACGGCGATGCCTGTGAAGAAGGGTCGTAGAGCTGGACGGTGCTGGCTGGGCTCGGGGCCGTGGCTGCAGCCCAGACCTCAGCCCTCTCTGGTGGGCTGGACACCCACCCACGCTGGTGAGTCGAGGGTCTCAGGGGAAAGTGGGTTCTGGGCTCATCCTTTCGGGCCCTTATCTCAGTGAGGTTGGTGCAAAGGGGAGGAAGAAACCCCGTTTTTATCTGGGGGCACACCCCTCTCCACTCTCAGGCCCCATGCTTGGTGAGCTCCACTGAGGCCCAGGCGACGGCCCCTATGATGTCGGTCTGGGCTCAGGGGTGGGTTCAGGTGACTATGTCACCAGCTGCCACCAAGGAAATGCAGCGGGGCCTCTGCGAGTATTGGGGTGATCCAGGCAGGATACAGGTCTGCTGCCACCATCCTGGTGCCCCGTGGGCCCGAGAAGGACGCTGCCGTGGCAGGAAGCAAAGCCCAGTGGGAGGTCCCAGCTGGACGACAGGCTCTGTGGGCCACTCGACTCCCGCACTGGCTCTGGCCTGGGCCGGGCTCGCTGCTCCCCACACCCTCCTGTCGCCTCTGGTGCACCCAGTGCCAGAGGTCCTAGAACACTTCACCCTCACCGTGATCCTTAAGAGAACCCTGACCTTGATTGTGGCAATGGCTTCACAGGGGCAGACCTATTAAAACTTAGCAAATTACTCTTTAAACATGTGTAGTACATTGTACATCGATTTTATCTCAAGCTGTTTTTATTGAAAAAGGGAAAAAAAAGAGAGAACTCTGTTAGGTTCATACCCACAGTCTACCCCTCTACCCTTTGCTGTGCTGTAGAAATGGGCTGTGGGTCCACTTAAATTTTTGTAACAGACTGCCCGAACCCAGCCGGCAGGCCCCAGGGCAGGCCGGCCGGGCCCACCGTGGACGTTCTGCCTCCTGCCTGAGCTTCCCCACAGGGACCGGGACACAGATGGACTCCCAGGCCATAGAGCACCTCACGGAATCAAAAGCTCAGTGGCAGGAAAGGAGACAGACTCCAGGATGTGTCCTACATGACAGATACACGTTCCCGGTGAGATGGCCAGCACGGCCCCCAGTGGGCGGGCCAGGCTGCTTCTGGCTGAGGCCAGGTCAGGTCACACCTTACCGGGGCTCAGTGCTGCATGTGATCCTACCTTCTCCCAGTTCAGTCCTGTTCCCTTCCCCCAGGTAACCACCTCACACGTTTGTCCAGCACAAATCTCCAACACCACCTGCCATCCTCGCCTCCTACTGAACCACACTTCCCATTTCTGTTTGAGTGAATAGGCACAAGCCAATGCAACCTGAGCCCCCTCCGCCACACCCTCCCGCCCACCTGCCCCGAGGCACGGGCCATTCTCTGGCCACGGCTCCAACCCCAGCCTCACCTCCTTCCCTCGCCAGGATCTGCCCCCACAGCACGGTCCTGCTGCTATAAACCCTCCCCTCTGCCGCGGGTACTGCTCCCGCGCGCTCCCTCTGATAAAATTCATCCAGGCATACGCCACGGTACGTGCGCTTAGTGGATCTATGTTATTCTTCAACTAAAAAGCTCGCTCCCAAAAGTAACCCGCGCTACGCTGACCATCATGCAGTTTCTTCAGAGAGTTGCCTAACCTCACTGTATCCTTCCCTGCAAGATTTTCCGTCTGTCAGAACGTGTATGTTTACGCTGCAATAGTTACCTCTATGCTGTAATAATATCTTTATATAGTTCCCTTAGTGCCCCCTCTCTTTAAGATAATGTCAATGATCTACTATGGGCAATACTGAAATTACCTGGTAATCCGCTTTTTCCACCTCTCTTCCCTTTCCCTGCCAACACGTGACTTAAAGAATATACTTTCGTTCTGAATTAATAGAGCAACCAGTGAGCTCAGCCCATGTTCCTCATCCCTTCTTACCGCACGCTTTCATCGTGCTGTCTCCAGCGCCGTCCTGTCTCCCCCGTCCCCACCGTCTAGCCTTGTTTCTACAGTACACACGTCCAATGCTCCCACCAGTCCTTACACCAAAGCTTCTTCACTCATTTCTTGGTTGTCTGGAGTTTGTTCTCCAGCGGTTCCCCAGAAGCTGGTGCAGTCACTGAATTCCTCTACACGTCTTTACAGGCTGTGGGCTCTATGGATGAAGGTCAGTTTGTCTGGGTATAAAAGCCTTGGGTCACAGCTTCTTGTATTGTATATCTTAAAAATGTTACTCTATTTTCATAAAATGTTACTACTGTATCAAAAAGTCTGATGCCCCTCTGATCTTCTTTCCTTCACATATCACTTGGTCTTTTGGTTGCCCAAAAGAACTTTTAATTAGATGGGTGGGTGGGTGGATTGATTGATTTAGACACACACACACACACACACACACACACACACACACACACACACACACACACACACGCATACACACAAAGTCTCTCTGCTACCCAGGCTGGAGTGCAGTGGTATCATCGTAGCTCACTGCAACCTCCAACTCCTAGGCTCAATCGATCCTCCAGCCTCAGCCTCTCAAAGTGCTAGGATTCCAGGTGTGAGCCACCGCGCCCGGCCTATTTATTTATTTTTGAGACATGGTCTTACTCTGTTGCCCCGACTAGAGTGCAGTGGCATCATCTTGGTTCACTGCAACCTCCAACTCCTGGCCTCAAGTGATCCTCCTGCCTCAGCCTTCTGAAGTGTTAGGATTATAGGTGTGAGCCACCATGTCCCTTGCTTCTCTCAAGTTTCTGTTCCAGTGCCACCTGATCAGAGCGGCTGCCCATGAACCAAGATAAAATGGAGCCCTCCTTTCCCCTGGCAGTCCTGAGCCCCTCGTCCTGCTTTGTTTTTATCTACAGCCCCTGTCACCGCCTGACGTATACATTTATTTACTACTATCTCACTAGAATGCAAGCTCTAAGAGGGCTTGTATTATGTCTACTCTGTTCATTGCTTTATTCTTAGTGGGTAGAATAGCAGCTACCCCCTGACAGGAGCGTGATAAAGATGCGCGATGAGCGAGTGGCCAGTGCCCAGGAAGGGTGCCACACTGGCACTCAGCTTGCTGTCAGGCCTGTCGTTCAGGGTGTGGGGCCTCCTGAAGGGAAAGGTGTCTCGACCGCCCTGCTCATGGCCTCTTCGCCCAATCCAACTTCATCATTTCTTGAAATCCCAGATAAAGCCCAATCTCCTCTACACCCTTCTTAATGCAGCCAATCCACTGAGTCTGCCCACCACTTCCCACGTCGTCTATGTAATCACATACTCAGCATCCAGGGGTGGACAATTTAAAGGCCTGCTGGGCCAGATCCGTGGGGCTCTAGGGCACCGAGACCCTCACAGTGCCAGTGCTGGCGGCCCTGGGGAGAGGGCCCTGCAGGGCCAGGCTGCTGATTTTTCCAAAGACAGATCTGTGGACTTTTATAGGGATTCTTCTAATGGTTAAGTGTTTTACAAACTCAGATTGAACAACAACAGCACACACTTCTTATCATACCAGGAAGCAAGGAAACCACCAGATGACCAGGAATGTGTCCAGGGACTTCCCAGGAGCCAGCCCAGATGAGCCCCCCGGTCACAGATGAAAAGAGAACGTGACTGTCATGGAGGACACACACCAAGTTGTCTAAGTCCTATGTTCACAGTTACACTAAAAGGTAAACACGAAGAACTCCTTGGTTACATGTGGAGGATACTAGAAAACCAACTCATCATTATTTTGACAACTGGTGAATAAAAGAAAGGAGAAAAAGATTTACTCTGCCTTTCCTATATATAAATCGTGCCTCCAGGTAACCAAATCGTCTGGCAATGCTCTCAGCGACTGACAGTCGCACACAGAGAGGTGACCGGCTGCCACGGACCTCTTGCTGGAAGCACACAGCGCCTCAGCGCTGCCTACAGGCAGAACTGCCCGAATTCGATCGAGGTTCTGGATCTCACTGCTCAACCAAGTTACAGGAAACAAGGGACAAAGGACTGTTCTATGACTACCAGGGATGCAATCGGCAATAACCACAGACTGTGAGAGACTCTACACCACAAACGACCCAATTCCTTCAACAAAATGCTGCAAGAGAAAAAATAAAGAGGGGTAGAGCAGACACCTATAGACTAAAAGGGATTTGAGAGACACAGCAAACAATAGTAATGTATTTCTTCTGTACCTCAGTTCAAATAATCAAACTATAAAAAGTACATCTGTACTCAGGGAAATGTGAATACAAGTATCTGATGCTATTAAGGAATCACTGTTAAGTTTGTTGTTATCATAATTATATTACTGTTGTCTTTTTTTTCTCAGAGACAGGGTTTCGCTCTGTTGCCCAGGCTGGAACGCAGTGGTGTGATCATGGCTCACTGCAGCCTCGAACTCCTGAGCTTAAGTGATCCTCCTGCCTCAGCCTCCTGAGTTGCTGAGATTACAGGCATGACCCACTGCACTCAGCCTTTAAAAGGGGTCTTTAAAGTCTTTAAGGTCTTTAAAAGGGGTCTCCACCTGCATGAACGTCAGACGGAAAGACTGACAGGCAAAGGCCACGTGAACAAACCCGAGGCGGACAGGCCTCCCCAGCGTCCGCGTTGCTCTCAGTGCAGCTAAAGCTCAGGAAGGATGAGAAGTCTCCTCAGGGGAACTGGCCTTGCAGTAGGCTGGGCAAGAGAAGGACGAGGGGGTGCGGGTGGGGCCGCAGTGGTCACTGGGCAGCGGGGAGTGTGGCCGGGACATCTGAGACCGCGGTGGTGGGTCAGGCCGTCCAACTGTAGTATAGTGTGGTCTCTTTCCAGCTCCCACAAATTGCCCTCCCAGCACAAGGCCCACCGTGTGTACCATGGGGGCCAGGTGGTGGCCACGCCGGCTCTTCCCTGGCCCTGACCCTACCCTGCTGCTCCCAGGGGGCCTCTCTCACCTCTGGGCCTGGGTCCACAGCGCTGACTTTCCTCCCCCCGAAGCTGCCGCCTGGCTGCTTGGACGGCGTTTTCTGGAGGAAGTCAGAGATCCTCTGAACCAAGAAATCGCGGTCTTTCAGGTTGGCAAAGAGGAAGGTCATTTTACTTTTGGTGCTGATGGACAGAGGGCTGGGCAGGACACTGGAGCTGTCAGCTTTCTCAACAATGGTCACCTGAGAAGACAAAAGCACCCTCTTGGGCATTTGCATCTTAGGACCTGAAGCTGGGTGTGCTTTGTGAATGTGCGACGACCACAACGGTCCTGGGTGCCTCTCCTGGGCACAGTGTAGTGAATGGCCTGACTGGATTCATGCTGACTCTGCCACTTACTGTGTGTGGCCTTGAGCAAGTTGCCTGCATGTCTAAGTCCTGTTTTTCCCCTGTTGATGGGGGTGAGCAGGGTGGTCGTGCAGGACCTTTCTGAGGGTGACGATAAAAATGGAAAGTGCCTGGCCCAGGGGCTGGTCCTAGCTGGCTGCTCAAGAGGCGCCAGTTGCTTCTCTGCAGCAGGATGAGCACCCCTCGCCTGCACGGCTGTCTCAAGCACTTGTTCCCAGCAAACACTTCGTCATAGCGTGGGTCCTGGAACTTGCCGCTAATGCCCTCTGGGTGTGGCTGATGGGCTTTTAGTGCATGCAGAAACCGAGGCCAACAGGGAGACGGACGAGGGAGTTAAAGGCCAGGAACGGGCAGTAGGCTGAGTGCTGGCAAGGGGTGAGTGGGGAGCTCGTGCTGAGGACACCTCTGGGGACCTAGTGACTGAGCTGATCCCTGGTCCAGGGGGTGAGGTGCTGGGGAAGAGAGGGGGCCGAGGGCCTGGAAACCACCTCGAGGTGTGAGACTGGCTTGAGGGAGGCAGAGAAGGCCAGAGAACTGGTCAGAGTGAGCAGGGATGGGGTGTGGCAGGTGTGTGTGGGGGGCATCCGAGAAGGGGCAGAGGCTCACCCGCAGCCTCAAAGGCCACAAGAGGCAGTCAGGGCTTCTTCGGACCACCAGAAGATGCTGGAGAAATCTAAGCAGGGCACCAACATGCTCTGACACTTTAAATTTCATTGGCTGCTGCGGAAGGATGTGTCACAAAGGGGCTAGGTGTGCTCAGGACTCCTGGGGTACCCCAAAAAGACAATGGCGTCTTGGCTGGTGGTTGTGAAAACGAAGCCCCAGGAGGAGCCGGTGGGAGGTGCTGTGGTTAGGATGCGGGGATGAGGAGGCAGGAGGTGCTGTGGTTAGGATGTGGGGATCAGGAGG
>RJWJ010014831.1:0-37233 GCA_004363605.1 Indri indri | reverse complement strand
AGAGGAAAAGGAAAATAGTGGGAAGAGGGGAGAGCGTTGAGCAACAGAGGCGGGCACGTGTCTGAGCGAGTAGAGGAAAACGTGCAGAAAGCCCGGGCGGGACAAAGATGCAGACACTCGCTCAGGTCCCCGCGCACCCCCGCGCCTGTCCCTGTTCCCCCGGGGACCCGCGTCCCGACAGACCGGGCGCGCCACCGCGCGGGGACCGGGGACCGGGGGCCGGGTGGGAGGTGGCCCGGCGGGGGTTGCGCCTGTTTCGCTTCCCCATCCGCAAGGCTCGGCTCGGACGTCCGGCCACGGGCGCGGCCCGGGGGCGCGGGCGCGGGCGCGGGGAGCGCGCGGGACTGAGCTTGCGTCCTTGTCCCGCAGGTGGAGCTCTTGCCCGACAGGGACCCGGACAGCGACGGGACCAAGATCAGTGTGAGTGTCTCGGGCCCGGGCGTCAGAGGGCGCCTCGCAGGCCCAGGCGGACGTTGCGGCGGACTGGGGATTGCAAACCTGTTAATTTACTATCCCTGAAAAAGGCAATTTTGCAAACGCAGGGTGAGAGCCAGTGGCCTCTTTCTTACCTCAAGAAGTACAGAAAACCCGAAGCAAATTTAGAGTCCACAAATAAAAGTGTGCATTTTAATCACGTAAATACCTTAACAATTAACTAGAGAATCATGGTGCTAGCGAGAGGTTGTGTGACACTTTGTATTCTTGCTCTTTGTAACAGTTACATAACTGTAAGAGTAAAGAGCTACAATACTAATGTCTACTGTCAAAATAATTATCCTTTAATAGTGACTAAAACACTAGTATAGGAAAATATTCAGCACCCAACAGGATGTTGAACTTGAAATAAAACAACTCAATTTTGAATGTCATTTATAATACATGCAATGTATTTCCAATGCCGATGTTCGAAATCATATAAATATAAAACCAAAAGCTAATATAAAATATAAGGCGTTATTGGAGGAGGTTGACCTCCTGAAAATATAAACTTGTAATTCTACTCTATTGGTTATTACTTTTAATAATTGTGTATAAAATGAGAAAAAATGAAAATCTTATTTTTTATTATGCCTCAAATGAAGCCATGTATAATCACCAAATATTAATAATACTGCTTAATTTGATAAATAGAAAACGTTTTCATTACTAGAAATGAAATAGTTATATAATAAAAAGGAAGAAATTGGCTAAGCATAAATATATTATTATTATTTGTTTTCAGGAATATAAAAACCCAGTGACTTACATTTTAAAAGGAAATTTATTTTGAGGGCTCTTACATCATAAAATGGTACAAAACTGGGGTTACATCATAACTAAAAGTGTACAAATACATTGAGTACAGAATCAAATTCTGTGATTTAAATGTGTAATCTCAACATGGAAGAAATAGCAAAGATAAAATATAAATGGGAAACTCCAATTATAACTCATAAAACACTGACTTTTATGAATATTTCAATTTCAATTGTTTGTGTATCACAAACTTTTGTTTCCAATGTTAGTTTTATTGATAAAATTAGTGGTTTTTTCGCGTTTTATTTTTCATATGCACATATAGAGTGATTGTTGACTATTCATCTTCTACTCTTTACCCATCCCCATATTGTTTAAAGACCAGTAACAACAGCCTTGCACATCTTGACCTATAAATGCATCCAGATAGGTGATCAGGCACACGACTGTTAACAGTATTATCTATTATCTATGCCAATAGTTCATAAAATCTGAGTTGAAAATAGTTCTAGATACCAACTGAGGCAGAAGGAAGTTTGTCCTCAGTTTAGCCACTGTGCGACCTTGAACATATGTTCTAAACCCATAGTTGTTAACTTAGATTTTCCAGAAGAGCTTTTATAAAATATTGATATAAGCTCTACCCCCCGGGTGCAGACTTAATGCTTCTGCATTAATCACAATGACAGTATTTTTTAATATCTCCCTAGATGATTCTAATGTACAATGTTGAGAATCACTGACCCAAACCCCTCAAGCCTCAGTTTACTGAACTATAAAATGGGATAATAATTATAAACAACAATAATAATAACATATACTCTATCTCAAACTTTATTAGGAGATTTAACCGAGAATATATGTGGAACTGTTGATTTCCATTATTTTATATTATTAGTATGTAATTTTGCATACACATAAAAACATACGTATGGCAATGGCTCAAATGTTGGAAATTATTTGTATATATACCACTATATTTAAAAAAAAAGATGAACACTTCTCAGGTTTTCTTAATTATTTATGGCCATTTGGAAGTGCAATGGCCATTAGCAGAACAAGTAACTTTCTGCCTCCTTCACTTCTTTTCTCTATCTTTCAAAATTAGCCAAATCCTTAAATCCTAAATGTCTTATGAAATCTTTCATTCTACCCATCATGGATATTATATCACAAATCTAACTGTCATGATAAAGATGCTTATATAAGCATCATTATGTCATATATATTGCATATAATATAGAATCATATATCTAATATAGTATATTAATCTGGCATAAAATTAATAATAAAATTAGAAAGCCAATTTCAGTTTTGAAAATCAAACCAGTGTTTTCTTGATGGCATCCCAAGTTTCTGCAGAATGAAGTCCCTCTAATGTCTGGAAGTGTATACGTCAATCTGCGCCCTAAGCCCTGCCACCCCAGGCCTATAGGATAGACTGCATCAAAAATTTGAGAAGGAAAATATTTAATATCCAACTATTTTAATAGTATCTTTAGTAGCCATCCCAGTGTGGGGATAAAAGTACATCCCCACTCAAACTGTTAGGACCAACAAAATATTTTTGTGGTCTCTCAGAATTGAGGGGATTCATTTATAGCCCACAGTGAAGAAAAGATGTTGTGTAACCTGTAGAGTTGGCCTTGTGGGGTTCAACTGAGTTAACCAGACAGAAGCCAACCCGGTGACGAGAAGTGACAGAGCTGCTACTGGAACCTGGGAAACAGAGGCTGCATTGCTAATGGAATCTGGCACTGACTGGACAGAACTAATTATCCCCAGAGTCTGTGAGTCCAGTTGTTAGTGGAATAGGATAACTAAGACCTTCAGATTTGATGTTAAGGAAATAAAAAGCTCCTCCACTGTGGCTATGTGGCCATTAAGACCCTCTAATTTCCCAACATTAGCAAGCTCAGGGTAAGGAATGGCAACAATATCATTTGATGTGCTTTATTTTTTACCTGCAATTTTTCAGACAGTGAAAGTCCAGGGCAATGACATCTCCCACAAGCTTCAGATTTCCAAAGTGAGGAAAAAGGATGAAGGCTTATACGAGTGCAGGGTGACCGATGCCAATTACGGGGAGCTTCAGGAGCACAAGGCCCAGGCCTACCTGAAGGTCAATGCCAACAGCCACGCGCGCAGGATGCAGGCCTTCGAAGCCTCGCCCATGTGGCTGCAGGACGCGAAGCCTCGCAAGAACGCCTCGGTGGCAGCTCCCAACAGCACCCACAGCTCCGCCACCCAGCGAGCGCACGCCACCTCCAGCCCTCACGCGGCAGCCAAAATCCCTGAACAAAGTTCACAATCAGGTATGGAAACCCATTTTGAGCCTTTCATTTTACCACTCACAACTCTGCATAGAAAGGTCAAATTGAGTAGACAGATTTATATATACCTGTTTTAAATTAGGGACATAGTTCAATACAAATAGCTACAGGACACGAGGCCCGGGAGGGATCCTGAGCTGCCTGCTCAGAGACCCTGAGTTTGTCCCATTAGTCACTAATGGTACTTCATATCCAGGGCACCTAAGAGCTGAACTCTTTTTTTTCTTTCTTTCTTTCTGCATTTACACATTATAAGAACAATAAATCATGTACTGTTGGTTACATTATAAATGCATGTTCATTTTCTCTACAGATTTATGTATTGATGATGACCCAAATTAAGAGGCTTTCACTTAATCTAACTGTAAATGAAAGAGACAGGCCACAGTGCCCCATAGGTTTGAGCAGGACTGTGCCCCCAGGGCTTGTGAGTCTGCAGAGGCAGCCTCCGCTGGCGGCTGGGGGCGGTGGCCCAAATGGTGGTTGAGTGGGGAGGAAAGGCAGCTACTCCAGCCCAAGGGCACCGTGCCTGCGAATGGGCCTCCGCGCCAATCTAGAAGCTTAGTCACATGATTCCTAAGGCAGCTGTGCAAGTTAAAGCTGTTCTGAATAGCATTAATCTACACATCATTCAGCCAATGGACGCTCACAGAAGTTTTTTTTTAACCTTGATGTGGGATAAAGGCTTCTTGCAATGAGCTGCACCCTGCACAAGCCCGCGCTGTCCTGATTTTCTCAAAAACTTGACATAATATTATAGGATGGAGAGAACACAAAAATATTTAGTGTATCCTTCTTTAAGTTTTTCCCGTTACATTTTATCATTAAAGAATTACTGATACTACTGTGGGTAACAGAGAATTATACTGCTAATGTTTAAGTTCTCTTCAGCCATTAATTTAAAAAATTTGATCCCTTCATCAGGATGATTTCTGAGATTCCCCTCTCATACATACATATGTGCGTGTGTGTGTAGATATATATATATCAGAAATTATCCTGACCAAATACATATATATTTGATATATATATCAAGAATGAAATATGTATATCTACAAAGATATACATATCTTTAAGTCCTGGCTTGTGAACAATGCTTTCACAATCATGTATGGCAACATAGGTTTTCTGCTAATGCTTTACGTCCTAATGAGTGTGATTTGTAGATGTGCAGGCCCTAGGTTTAGGGTCTCTGTGAGTTTGCCCTGCCTTTGCATGCAGATGTGCGACTATCCCAGCACGCCTTGGTCATAGCAGTTTGTGTCAGTCTGAAGCATAGATGGCTTAGCCGCTCTTTTATAATCTCCTTTGTTTCCCAAATTAAAATACAAAACCAGTGTAGCTAGAATATGTGCACATCTGTGTGTCACACGCACGCAAATGCCCACACACATGTATACCTTACTGACAATTTTGTAACCATTCTTTAACAAAGGTTTGATGTCTTTGGAGGCATTGCCCCTCTTCCTTCACACTATCAAAAGAAGAATCTAGACACTGCATGTAAAATTACAGAGTAGCCTCAGCTGTCAATTTACAACCTAATTAGTGAGAACTCCAGATCATAGATGAAATTATTAGCCTACATAGACTATTCCAAGTTAGATATCATAAATCTGTTCTGTGGAATAAAATCAAACAGATTACCTATTCCAAATGAAGGATTCTAAGCACTGAAATGTTTTATCTATTTCTGGAATATTTTCATTACTTTTGGGGTTAAATAACACACTCCCAAATATCTCTATTTTATTTTAATATCTTTTAGCACTATGATTGGAGATAAGTGGTAAACTCTAGATATCTTATAAAAATTTACAAATAAAAATGACTGTTCATTTTCCATCTCATCGCCAGCCTTGCTCTTAGATACAAAATTACTTTTTCTAGAGTTAAAGGTGAAAGGAGACAGGAAATGCTGACTCATGAAAGCCAATATTCACTAAAAGCCCTTTTCACTAGAATTACCTGCATATAGCAAAGATTAATCTGAAATATCTCAAAATATTTAATTTCTATCTTTTCAACCAGTGAATTCTGGAAAATACTTTATATACTTTTACAGACATTTTCTAACTTCTATTTCAGAGGCTGAAGTAGCCTGGCTACCCATTCTATTTATGTGTAAGTTCCTATACTTGCACAATGACTGAGTGTAATACAGTATCTGGGGTGGATATTCATATATTATATTCACTGTATTACCTACATTCTGATAATTTGCTTTACAATTTTCAGATTATATTCAAATAAAGTTTATTTCAATACCCATGCTTCATCTATTCATTCATTCATTCCCCTTCCATCCCTTCACAGAACTCACGTGCCAGACACAGGAACACAAAATCAGGAGAAACACTTCCTCCCCTCTCCTCTGAGTTTGTGAGAAAACAAAATATTTATAAATTCTATTTATCATGTATCTTTCTTTTGTCATTCATAAAGGCAAGACATGGTGAAGGCACAAGAATTAGAATCTTGTCTTTACAGAGCAAGAGCTCTATTGTACCAGCCTTTTGTTGTTTATCATTTGAGGCAAAGAGGCATGCTTTGTCCATGGTATATATGACAGCACAGCAACCCTGTCTCAAAAGCTGGTCTGTTTGTGCTTTTATTTTCATCATAATGTTTGACTTAGTTGACTGAATTATTTAGTCTGAAACATTCAACCCTTAATTTGTACTATTTTTCTGTCAAAGAATTTCTGTCTCCATGAAGGAAAACATTAGTTGAAAATAACTTTATGTAAAATCTTCAAATTGTCACACAATTAACTTACCCAATTTTCCTAAAGCAGAAATGTACATGAAAAAATAAGATAGAAGAGATAGTCTATTTACCACAAGATAAAGTAGAGTTTAACTATGATTTATGATATTTTACCAGCTATTTTCCCAAAAGTTGTTACCGCCCATCCAGGTTCCTTTGCCTGCTGCCCAAGAAGCCAATATGCTCAGTCAGCAGGTTTTAGAAGGCAGAGAAAAAGTCTTTGTTTCGCATAGCACTAAGTGGGGAGGTGGGAGAAATTTCTCAAATCCGCCTCCCCAGGAATTTGGGAGACAGAGTTTTTAAGGATAGTTTGGTAGGCAAGAGATTAGGCAATTAGGTTTTTAATTAGGCCAAAATTATAGGGGTGTAGGAATCATCTTGTGTTGTTTCAGTCCCTGGGGTCACAGTTCCAGTTGAGTCAGTTTCTTGGTGTGGGCTGCTGGTCCATTGGGTGGGCCAAGCCATCCACTGGAATGCGGGTCCTGGAAGATACCTTAAGAGCTACCTTTAGGCTCCAAAAAGGTGATGTTATCTATGGAGAAAGTTAAGAATCTTTATGGACACAGCTATGGGGAGAAGTTCAGAATCTTTATGACCACCAGCTGTGTGGCTCCAAGTGGCAATTACAGGGGGACAGCGACTAATTATAATCGCTATTTTCAGCTAGGCCCTCAGCACAGTTCTCACCTTGCACCCTTCATTGAAGGGCAGTTTCAAAGTTAGTGAGTGTGTGACTGTCCCCTCCTGCTTGAAATAAATTAAAATTTTTAACATTAAAATTATTTTAATTCTACCTCCACTTTGTAATCAGCAATTAAACATAAAATAATACAGCAAAATGCTTAAGCACATAGATTAAAGTTGGCTTTTGCAACCCCTTCAGAGATTCTCATCTCCAACATTGTGAACCCCTCCAGTTCTGTGTGCCTTTCCAACGTTGCTCATGTCCCACACACCCTAAGCACAAGAAGCTGAGAGAGAGAGAGAAAATGCCAATTAATACATGTATGGGGAAAGCAGTACCTGGAATTAGAAGTTGAAGAAATGTGCTGTGGATGTTCTGCAAAGGGAGGATTCCTGAGTCTAGCTGGTGGTCAGGGAGGGGCCCTGGAGGGAGGGCCGGGAGTGACAGGGAGAGTCACATGCAGAGGTAGCTTGCAGAGTCCTTTCAGAGAGGAGAGTGACACTGGGTGTGAGAAATCACGGGATCCCCACAGGAGGAGGCAGTGTGGCTCCCTTTCCCAGAGAGCACCGGCGTCCACCGCGGCCCCAGTGTCCCGATATGCTAAACCTGCCCCACCCGGCATCTCCAGTCCTTGCAGAAGCCAAACATCTCCCCATGGAGCAGCTCTGCTAGCCCTTCCTTTGCTCTCTGTCTTCATTCTTCTCTGCTGATTCCTCCTCCCCACCCTTACAGACAGACAGGCAGACAAGACTGTGGACAGCACTGCTGCCCACTCCATAGGGCTCCTCTCTGGAGGTCACCTGCCTGCTGGCACCTGCCTCCCAGAGGGCCCTGTGTGCCAGCTCCTCCTCCCCCACCATGTCTCTCTCTGCAGTCTCTTGATCAGTCCCACTCCAAGTGCTCTCTTGCAAGCCGTGGGTGCCTCCTCTTCCTATTCCCACACCCCTCTCGTGTCTCCTCCTCCCCAGCTCCTGGGCAGCCTTTGTCCTCTGGCCACCCTTTCTTGACAGTCTTCCCTTTCTTCTAGCAGCCTGGGTCCCTGCTCACTGGCTCTGCGCACTCCCCTCTCTCCTTTGTTGGCTTCTCCACCTAAATTCCTCTCTCAAATTTAGTTCTTTTCCCATTCCTCACTACCTGGTCTTCCCATTCATTTCCATGGTTTTGAATGCTAACTTTTCCTTAGAAAAATTTCCCATTTGCCTTTCTATTTCTGACTTCTTTCTGTAGATCCAGACTAGAGTTCCACTGTTGTCCCCAAAACGCCTCCGTATATAGGCCCCATGAGAGCTGTGAAGGATTAAGGATGGCTGCACACTTGTCCACACTCCACCCAGTAAGAGCCTATGTCCCTTCCCCTGAAGCCGGGGCTGGCCTGTGAGCACTTTGACCAATAATGTATGAAGAATTGATGCTGTGTCCATTCCAGACATAGGCTTTAAATGTGGCCTCTGCACCGACCTTTTAAAAGCCAGCTACTCTACAAGATACACATCGACCTCAGACCACGTTACAGAGGGAAGCCCCAGCCAAGGCCCTGAATGTGAGTAAGGAAGCTGCCTTGGCCCCCCAGCCCACCCAGCCTGCATCTCACCAAGCTCCAGCTGCTACTCATGGCAGCCTGAGGGGGCCCGGGCCAGCACTGCCCCTCTGAGCACGGACAACAGAAGAGTGAGAGAGAATAATCTACTGTCCTTTTGAGGCACTGGGTTGTAGGGTGGTTTGTTTCACAACAAAGATACCCAGATCAGGCACCTAAAGCTCAAAGATTCAAGACTGAATTTTTATCTTAACTTTCTGACCACAAAGAAGTGTTCTTCCCCCTGTATTCCCAAACTCTTTTAGTAACATCATCACAATCACAGGTCTTGAGGAAACATTGAAAATGTTCTCTGTCACCACACTCACTGCATTGTCCTAGTAATTGTTGTCTCCCGAAAACATCTTGGAAAATGGAATCTTTTCTGTTCCATCAACACTGGTTTCATTCTCGACATAAACCTGCCTTGCTTTCCTCAGCTATTCCAACAGTTCCTAATAATTCCTCTGTTCTGAGTCTAGCACAAGAAACGCATCACAGCAGAGCACGCGGGAAGTCACTGCCACTTCCAGGCACCACCACTGAACCGTGCGCTCTGGCTTCCAGCCTCGTTTCTTCGGAGTCTCTAGTCCTCGCACTTAGTCTTCCTAGGATTGCCTGAGGTTTTCAGGTTCTTTCTTACCTCTATGACTTTGCAAATGTCTGTTCTTTGCCTGGGTCTTTCCCTATTTGTTATGTTCCTACTCAAATGCAAATTCCTTTATAGAGCTTACTCCTATTTTCTCAGTCAGAACTGATTGTTATCTCATCCAGTTCTGCTCAGAAACCTGTTTGCACTGGCTTTGAAGCCCTTATTTGTCATGTCCTATATTATAGCCATTCCTCCTCTGCGGCTCCAAGTCCCACATTCTGGGGGAGCCCTCAGTCCCGGGCCAGTCCAGCTGGCTGGACTATAACTGACTGTAACTTTGTGGCTATAAATATCATAACTTGGGTTTGCGTTTCTCTAAGTGTCTCGAACAAGCAGAGCTCATGTTTTTATCTTCTTTTTTGTGTAATTATGTTTTCGTAACTGGATAGTTTTGCCAATATTCCAAAGCTGACCAAGACTCTCCGACAGTGTTTGTCAAACTGAGCAGTGAGGCCTGTTTATGTCGGCCTCCCCAGGGAGCTGGTTAAAAGCGAGTGTTCCGGGACTCCACCCAGCGCCCACTGAGTCAGCATCCCCATCTCTGAGTGTGGAACCAGAAATAGGCATTTTTATGTTCCATAACTTGTAAGAATCATTAGCTTTAAAATTTTTTCTAGGTGAGAAAACCAATAATTTGTATCATTTACTATGAGACATATGTCTGCGTGTGTCATGCTACCAAACACTGTGTTAGAGACCGTGTGCTTTTGCTATTGTCTTTCCAGTGTTGAGCTGGACTTTTCAAAGCTCTTCACTGCTGTGATCAACAGCTAGTATTTGTAAGAAAACTGGCCATGGTTAAGGTTCTGTTTCCCAGCGTGGAGTCTGTGGCTGCCCAGCAGGAATGCTGGTTCTCTGAACTCCGAAGTATGGTCATGGTGTTTTCACAGTGATGTGAACCTGCGTGTTGAGAGGAAGCCACTGCTACGGCAGTTAGAAGCCAAGAGCTCACCAAAGCTCCTCTGCTGCCAGTAGATGTGGCAGCTTTCCAAAAGTGGCCACGTCCAGCAGGAATGATCTGAAAACAGAATATCAAAGCTGTCGGGAGGAGGGAGATGAGGAGCTGAGGGTCTTTGCAGGGAGACTATTTGCCTGATTTAATATACGAGTAAATGGTGCTCTGCTTTGAGGTAGAGTCAGTTACGTAATTCAGACCTTAATGTTGATTTTGGTTTAAATGATCCAACTTGGCTGCTTACACAGGTTAAATTAATTTGATCACTATAATTCTATCAGTTAAATGGCCACTATGTAAATCAAGTGTCTGTGAATAAGATGAAAAATAGATTTGAGGCAACGATTTGGATAATACAGGCCAAGGAATCTGCTATAGCAATGTTTGAACCAGAATTATGTAGATTAAGAGTCTATGCTGGTTAAAGTCTCCTGTAAACCATATTTAGTTTTACTCATGAAAATTCAGTAACAATTTGAGCTTACAATACCAAGGCCCATTTGAGGCTGGATGGGCTTTTCAAGTCATGACTGGCCATGTGAACTTGGGACTACAAGGTCCTCTGTCATTGAGGAGACACGAAGCTGAACGCGCCAGTGTTCGAAGCTTCTGTCTCGAGTGATTTCACCGTCCTCGGGATTTCAGGCAGCTACCACAGGAGCAGTTTCCTGGATAGATGGCCCCAGGGCTGAGAGGTTGCTGAAAAGAGGTCATTCTGCTGGTCAAAATAACACACATCCTGAAAGGGAAAGGAAGGGCCAAGGCTCCCTCCTCCAAGGACCACTTCTGCCGCGGGTAGCCTGCTGCAGCACATCCATCTCAGCTGTGAAGGGGCATCGCAGACCTTCTGCCCCTGGCTCTGCCTAGTCCTAGCAGAGGCAGTGATGCTCCGCAGTGACGGAGGAGAACTGGTTCCCATCTCAGCTCTGTCACTCACAGCTGTGTCTGTTTCCTCATTTCTTAAATGGAAACTATAGTGCAATCCTCATAGGGTTTTGTGGATTAAATAAAGTTATATACATATAGGGCTTCATAAGCCCTCAATAAATGGTAACTAGCCGTGTTAATATGACTGTGGGCATGGGCTTGTATTGATTGTTATCACCAGCAATGAGATGATGAGAGCAAATGGTGTATACTACCTGGCTCTTCCAGGTGAGTATTCTCCTTGTTGGGGTGTGTAAGCGATGAGTTAAGGCAAGAAGACTAGGTCCTATGGTTTATAATCCCAGAGCTTCCTTTTCTTCTTCTGTCCCAATGCCATTCATTAATGATAAATTGTTCACGTAACCATAACATATTAGCTACCAGCTGTCATGCCCCAGCTTGTCACTAGATCTTTATTGTAAAACACAATGAAATTCCAAAGGGTTTTCAAGAATTTAAACTGCGACCTGAATAAACAACACGTATTTAGAAGCCATAATTCTACAGCATGGCTGTTATCTTAATTAAATTCAAGCTCTTAAGAAAGATTTTCCAAATTTTTAAAGTCACAAAGTAATTAGCAATACATCTGAAAACATAAACAAGTGAGAATATTTTTAAAAGCCTTACAAAGAGAGAAAAATAAAATGGGAATAGAAAGTAATGATGAAAATGTCATAGTTTGTGGTCCTAGATAGGTACAGGTTTGGTTCCTAGTTTCACCATGTACCAGCTTGTTATTTTGAATGAGTTGCTTGCAAAATCTCTCTGAACCTCAAAGTCCTTATTTATAAAACTGATCTGGTAATACTTATCATTTTCAGCATTAAGTGAGATAATGGATTTTAAACATCTAGCAGAGTAAACCTAGCACATGAGTGAGCTCAGCAATGGCTAACTTTCTTCTTCTTTACGTATCAGATGTACAAATATGTTATTAAATAACCATGATTTAAAAGGATAATAAACAAACATATATATGAATAAATACTAAAGAAAATAAAATAAGCCTGGAAAGCTTTCAAATTATATAAATAATATATTGTCTGATGAATTAAAAATAGAATATTAACAAAGGATTTATTTAATAAATGCCAAAAGGAAACATATTATCACAATTGACCATATGTATCCAAATGAACTCTGATAAAAGAGCTAAGCAGTAAAGAAAAATTAAATATAGGAAGATTAGCATAAAACCAGAGGCCCGAAGCTTTGAAGGTTTAAAGTTACAAAATAATTTACAAATGAAAATAACATTTTACTGTAAATAATTTAAAATATTTGTCTAATTAGACCAAATGTAACTAAAAAGTGAAGCAACAGACAAGGAAATATTTGTGTCTAACACTTAGGAAAATAAAAATGTCAATATTTGCAGATGCTACAGTTATGTAACCGACTCCTAATCACTTAGACATATCAAAAGTGATAATGTAATATGAATAAAAACAAGATAAAGCTAAACTTAAATCAATCTTATATATAACTGCAATATCAAAATAGAAAATATTTGGGGCATGATACAAAATCCTCAGTAGTAGCACAAGAAAAAGATATAAAATATATAGTCTTTAAAAAAAGACAATAATAAATAGTACGAAGACTACTGGAACACTTTATTGAGAGCCCGTAGGTTTGAATAAATGCATGAACATGCTACGTTTTCGGATGGCTAGTCTCAGTACTATAAGTATGTCAAAGTTTTTGGAAGTATTTATAAATTTGATGCAGTCACAGTCAAAATCACTTGTCATTTTTTAAAAATTTAACAGATACAGTGTTGCCAAAGATTTTTTAAATCTACAAGTATCAGCAAGGTTACAGTGAATCAGGCACTCTGCTACATCATCACTTGCACAGTGAATTGCTAGCTGCCTTCTGAAGGGAAATTTGTCAGGAAAGATCAGTCCCTGGGCTTTAGACTGTGTGTCTTGAATGTCCCTGAAATTATACTTCTGGGAGGAAATTCCAAGCAGATCGGTAGTGAGTCATGCATAGGGATGTTTATCACAGAGTTTTTCATATAACTGGAAATACATAAAGGATCAAAAATAGGGGAGTTACCCAAAGAATATGTTAAAACATACAGTGACTATTAAGCAGCTTCTAGAATCATGTTTTCAAAGAATGTTGAGTGACATTAGAAAGGACTTGATAATACAACATGAAAAAATATAGGATACAAAACTTTAGTAAAAAAATATAACATACAAAACTTTAAAGTAGTCTGAGCTATGTCCATAGAAAAATAACATGAAAAAAATACATGAAAGTGTACAGCAGAAGTCAAGATAAGGCATGGTATTTAATTTTTTATTATTTTTATTGTATTTGTAAAATTCATACAATGATGATTTATTACTTTGTTATAAGAAAAAAAGAAAATTTAAAATTTTCCAGATTTGAAAATGATAGGCAGATATGTGATGAGAGAGAAAATAAGTTAGCAAACATATAAAATATTTCAACAAATAAAATAAAATAATGGTGTGTGATTATGGAGCTTATGAAAAAATTTTAAAAATACATACACATGTACATGTGTATACATACAGTACTGTTATGAAAGGCATATACATAGAAATTGCTAGTAGCATTAAAATTAGGAACATTAAATCTTATATCATTTCCTGGGGGCTGGGTAGAGAATCTGACCATCCAATTATTTTTCTTGTTTTTCTAAACAAATAGGTATGATCTTTACGAATGCGTACTGATCAAATAAATCAAGCATCTACAAAGTTTATAAATAAAATATTGTGCAGTCATTTTTCCTCTCAATGCTGTGACTCACACCCTCAACTCCAAGGGAGATCAAAGTGATGAGTAATGCATCATTACTGGGAGTATCTAGGGACATCAACGCACGGGAAGATTTATAAATAAGAATTATGTTTTTACTTAATAGGACTGCTTCAAAACAGACTCTGAGAGAGCATTTCACATGAATTTAGAATCCTATAGGTATAAAACAAGCCAAATATAGGTGGCACTCTTAGTGCTTGAATTAAAGCAAATACTAAAAGCTAGAAGTTATGATTTCTCATTCCATGAAGCTGACAACTATGGCGCTATAGAGAAAATAAAAAATAAAAAAGATGAAATTAAATTAAGCAATTGTATTATCTTCACAGACATCAACATTTTAATGAAGATTAAATAATGCAGTCAGATATTCCAAATTTCAAAATATAAAGGTGTCATCCATTGTGCAGTGAAGGGGGTCTGTTATGAGGGTAAGATTTTTCTGGCTTCATTCGGATGTCTTCTGTTGCAGACATCTCCTTAGCAACATCTTCTTCAGCTATTTATAAAATATTTTATTTTTAATTTTTATGATTAAACAAATTCGTATGCTGTGAAGCCAATTTTTTCACTTCTATCATCGTAAATAGTTAATTTGAAAAATGCTACATTTAGGAACAAGCAGGAGAATCATAACCACTAAATACAAAAAAACCTTTAAAATTTAAAAACTCATTATTTCAAACCATCTGAAAATATTATAAGGGTTTTGAAGATAAGAATTTTGTCCTGATACTTTTAGTGTTATGGCAACACCTAGCACTGTGTTAAGCATGTAATTAGAATGAAATCATTAGGGATTGAAAATTATGTTTTGATTTATGTGTAGTACAAAACATTTATGAGGATAATCTCACCACTAAAAATACACACAAATTTTTATGTAATTTGGTCAATGTTTAATAATATAACCTCAGACCACCTAAGTAGTAATGGTCAGAGAAGATTGGAAACTAGCACTTGTACCATCCTGCATTACATACTCATGACAACAATGTTATTAATTTATTTAAAATGATATTTAATGATAAATTATATGTAGGGAGTTTAAAGAGCAGTCGCTGGAAATGGCTACTCCTATACTTTTATTTGCATGTCTTGATAAATAGGATATGAATAAAAAAAATCTTGCTTCAAATATTTCAAATTACTTAATTCTGACAGCTAAGAAGATAATTTCCATTGTGAAGATAATTTATATACTGTTCTAATTCAGGAAATTTTGAAATAGATTAAGAAAAAGAGTAAAGCCATTGGCTCAAACTTTGAAAATATGCAGGTAAAAATCTTAAGATAGTTTCCTTATCTGAAAACAAGTATATTTTCTGAGGCCATATAATTGATGTATTCATACATCCTGTTGGCATTAGGTCCTCAAGTAATTCCATCCTCAAAATCAAACATTGCTGAATAATAAAAAATATTTTTTTTAATTTAGGCAAATTACTGAATTTATAAATTATGATGATATCTTTATTATTTAATTTATATTATGAAGATATATGGGAATTGAAATCACGTATTTGCAGCTATGTTTCTTTCCCTCTCTTTCTTTTCCTTTTATTTTTTGCTCAGTTGTCATTTCTTCAAAAATATAAGAAATTTTTCTCTGATGGCATTGCAGGTGGGGATCTATAACAATATGCATAAAAGGGTGTGGGTAAGAAAAAATATTCTCTATTTGACCAATAAGTGAGCAATTGCTCAAATATTCAGCCAAACAGACCCCTACTTCTTCAACTCAGGAGTTACTAAAATACATTTCTCTGGGCTCTTCACTTAGTAGTCAATAATACTAGCCATGGTGCACTTTGTATCAGCTTTCTAATTCGGGTCAAGCTGTCCCGGTGCTCTGGGGTAAGTGCTCTGGGTGCACAATCCCTGAAAAGAAGCCATTCCACATCAGTGCTAGTTGTCCTCAAAATTTCCCCTTTGTGTTCCCCAACATGAGCGTTCTTTCTGAAGCCCTTAGTTAAATTCAGCATTATTCAACATCATCAGTGCAACAGAACTACGTGTGAAATTCCTAATATGGAATTTGTGATCATTCAAATAGTCTGGATTGATATATACCTATGCATTATGAATAAGGAGTTTGCTAATTAATAATGAAAGCATAGAGGCAGGAAGCATATTTAAACTCCGTAATACTTTCAAGCACTTTAGCAGCATTTATTTATATACCAGTAAATGGAGTGCTAATTATACATCATTTTTATTTATGCATTCAGTTATTAAATGTATGTGATATTAAAACTTCATCCTTTGAAAACATTTTGTTTTTCTACCAAGTTTTGTTGTTCTCCCTTCCATTCTGTCAAAACATACATACTTAATATTTCCATACATACTTCATAGTCAGCACTGGGACAGGGTAGAGTTTTCAGGTATGAAGAATGGCCGGGGGAAATTATGATGCATGTTTACGTGCAGCGTCTTAGTTCTAGAGTCATACGGAAACCACACTGGAATCTCAGCTACACTCCGACCAGCTGGGTAAACTTGAACAAGTCACAGAACCTCTTTCAGCTTCAGTTGCCTATCAGTAAAATGATTATCATGTCGTCAGGGGTAAAGAAAAATGTGTTCAGAAACACTAAGTGCTTCTATCGTAACCATCATCCCATCTGTACAAGGTCAGTTCTTACTAGTATAGGTGAGTTATATGAAAATGTGCTGTTTTAAGATGCACTGTGGCCTCAGCAGGAGGGAGGCAGCATTGTTTTCACGTGTCCATTCTCCAGTAACTGCAGAAGGTAGAAATCCCAAAAGTCTCCAGAGACTGGTTATAAGCAAGAAGAGAGTCTGGGACATTCTCCGGTGAATGGGGCATCACACATGTGCCTTGTTGTACGGACCATGTGTGCGTGGCGACTGCACTTTTCCCCCCAGCTACAGCAAGAGGCCTCCTAACTAGAATAGAGCTGTAAACTCGCTGACTAAAGGAAAGTGAGAAAGAAAATTTAAACAGCTGCTGCCGACATGCTGAGGCCCATTAAATAAGCGATTTATGTATTAGGTCAAAATGAGGCACATTTCTTTTCAAAAATGGATTTCTGGAAGAAATTGGCACTGGACCTGTAAGAATTCTAATAAAAAGATATTCTTCTCAAAAAATTATAGGATAAAATCATCCTATTATTTGACCTTTCCTCTTAAATAGTGATTTAGTATGTGCAAAATTGAATAAAAATTGCATTAAGAGTTAGCTCGGATTTTCCCACCTGGCGATTTCATTTCTGAAAGCAGGCGTGTGTGATGAGAGGGAGTGTGTCGGCACCTGTTTGAAGAGCTGTAAGGGACGCTCGGTTCCTAGCAAACTGGACTTCTTCACACACAAAAACTTATGGACTCTCGCAACTTCAACTGTTGGAGGATTTCCATTTTTAGGTTAGTTCTTATGATGTGCCTCACACTACTATTCACTTTTACAAATATTCTGGAGCCTTTCACCAGGGAGCTACCGTGGGAGAGAAATTGTTCTCTTCCTTTTTTCTTGCTCCTTTTGCTTCCACTAAAAACTCAAACAAGAAGATAAAAAAAAAGCCTATCGAGCGTCAGGCCTAACTCTGCTGACGGAGGCCCCATGCGTTGCATGTGCCCCGGCTAAACAAGTAATTCACACAGGAAATTACACAGCCAATTAATCCATCAGAAAATATTCAAAGCCAAGAGAAGGTGGATATTTGGAGAACTGGTAACGTTTACAGGGGAGAAATTGTTTAGGTAGTTGTCTCAGCTTTCCACTTAGTACTGTGAAGTAGATAGCTGCACCCTCCTCTTTGGGTGATCTTTCCTGATAGCCAAGAGCTCTAATCATCGTCCCCTCCCTGTCACTAACTAATGATGGCACTTTGACCTACAACTTAAACTTTCTTGGCCCCAGGCTATCAAATTTGAATCAAAAGCTTGGAAAAGAGAAGTCCTCGGAAAGAAGAGGAGTATGTCTGCAGAATGGCGGAGCCAGGGCTCACACTGATACGCATTGAATTCAGAGGACTCTTTAAACTGTGAAAGTCTATAGTGTGGAAAGTTCAAAATATTGTTATATGATAAGACAGCTGGCTCATTGTGAACAGCAAAGCAAGCTTTACTTATTATTAATGTTTAGGAAAACCAAGAGGCTGGTAATGTTTTTATATCCAATATTTATCAGTTCAGAGTTGAGGAAAAGTTAAGTTTTATACCAAATAAGTTTTTTTCCCTGAAGCATGTGCATTTTCGCAGGGAAGATGAGTAGATATTTAGGTAATAGCTTCACATCTTGATTTAGCAGATGTGGGGACACTGGAGCAACGTTGCTTGCCTGAGGGATCGGTGTTCTGTGGGGACTGTGTTGCTGCTTCTTCATTTCCAGGTCATCGCTTTACTCCCTGTTATCCACGTAATTAATCTAGACGGGCTGCTGCATGTGGTCACGCGACGTTTTCCTGACCTGTATATTTATTATTGCTGTGAGGACTCATTAGGACAGTGGAAGCAGGGCCTCCCGCCTCCGGCCCGGCGGGCTCCGTCCTCTGCAGGTCCGGGTGGCCCAGGGGACGACGGCGCCCCCGCCAGCCCAGGTGCGCCACCGCGGCCGGCCCAGGCTGCGAGGAAGGCCTCTTGACCGCTGTGCTTTGACTGTTTTTAATCTTGCTGTTTTTTTTTTTTTTTTTAAGAAATAGACGGAATTTCTGTTATTCTCTGAAACAGTGATGATAGTGAAGATCATGTCTTTGAGGCTTTGTCCGTCTGTCTCCTTGGGCGCACTTGCATGTGTTGCACGGCCGGTGCGGGGGATACAGGCGGGAAACAGAAGCCAAGTCCCCGCGCCGCTCGCACTTCTGAGAAGACTTCTTTGCTGCTTCCATTTTCAGAATGGAGAAAATACCTCCTCTGCCGTACCAAGACATGGGGAATCACACCTGGGAGGGCGTTATGAAACCTTTAGGCATAAAAACAAATGAAAGGCGTCATTATTAGATAGAAGTGGCGGGATGTCACGAAATGGCACTCTGAGTCCAAAAGGAATCTCCAGGTCCTATTAGGCCACTTTCATCCAGGCATGTGGCCTGTACATTTTCTTCACGTAATTTAGATAACAGCGCCTCCCTTTCTTCTTCACACGGTATATTACGTTGGAGGCAAAGTTTTGAAGCTCTCAAGGCCTTGTTTTAGACATTGAAAGTAATAAAAATATATATATATATATATATCAGTGAAAGTGTCACTCCTTCCTCTTAAGGAGCTAACAGAGAGACCAGCGGGAGCCGACGTAAATGCAGGGGCTGGCGCGCGGCGTAGGCCGCTATCGGCCGCGGGGAAACAAAGCAAACGTTGCCCAGGTCCAGAGCGCAGGGGCTTCCAGCCAGCTGGTGGGAACAGATAAGCGGACCACGGGGGATCGGCAGGTGGGCGGGGATGATAGCGTTAGGGGCGTAACAAGTTATCCTGCTCGACCTCAACCTACAGCAAGGAGAAAAAGAAACCAGGTAAAACAAAATAGGCGATCCTGTTGTAACCCCATGCCTGGAACACTAATATGAAAAGATAAAACGACAGTACACGAACGGTTAGGATGCTCATCTTAGGAAACATAGAAAGAGTAAATATCTTATCTGAGATGTCAGAAGTGAGGGGCAGCCAATGAAATTAGAACTCGGGGACCCTGGCAGCAATGCTGACTCTCAGGATTGCACAAAAGTAAATCGTTTCTGTGTGTGGAAATGAGCACAGGGCGTGAGCAGGAGCCAAAGTTTGTCACAAAACAAAAATATGTATTTTTTAAATATGGCAATCGAATAAATCATAGCATGTTTGATAAACAATAATGGTACTATGAAAGTAGTATAAATCTGGATGAAAATGACTATGAGGATTATTTGTTAAAATTACACAGGACAAGTTATAGCATTTCAGAGTCTCAGATTTCACTGTCTAAAAGTCTTCGAGCTGCAATGATAAAGGGTGCATACCTCTTCATTCATGACACCCACAAAAAGCAGAAAGAAGAGAAACCCCATCAGGGACCTGATGACAACATGGATGTGCTGCAGTGCTTAGTATAGGAAAAAAATGTGTCATTGTCCTGCTAGAAATGAATTTCATTTAATTAACAATATGCTAGTGAATTTGTGCGCCTAGGTGGACGGCTGATTATAATCTGAAGAAAATTATCCTCTGTTGCAACAGCTTAGTGCAGGTCTGGTGGCAGCTCAAAATTTTAGTAGCCTCAAAATGTCTTTACGCTATAATTGGGTATCTTTTCAGTTATAGTGCTCATGTAAATTATGCTTTAACTTGCACGTGCTGGACGTACTGTGATAGGAAACGTTCGGTTGAAATGAAGCAGCTGCTCCCTCAATAGTTTATGGGGCTGGTGGGGTCAGGTGCTTCCCACTCAGGGATGATTAACTGAGGAGGGGCAACATGAGACACAGAGCAGTTTCAGCAAATTTGAGCTAATCTGCAACGCCTATGCTGAAAGGAAAACCATTATTTCACAAAATACTTTTTTAAAGAGTGAACTGTTTTATTGCTTTTATATTGTTTAAATTTTATTCAATACCAGACATATTTTGTGTCAAATCAAGTGCCATTGGCTATTTAGGGAGCCTTCTAATAATTTTCATTTTCTTTCTTTTATCCGTCCATCAAATGAATCCCTGTCAAAGAATCTCTCATCAAAAGATAAAAAGAATACGTGTTTAATTTTGGAAAGCTCTGATGCTAGTTGTTCTACATAGAGTGTATATATTTTCTTTGCATGTTCTCTGTACTTAGAGCTACACATGGACTGAACTATCACTTTTGCATTTTTGAAACTTGTCATCCATCTTGAATAAAGGAGCACTCTCCAGAGACCCACCACTAACCTCTGGGTCTGCAGTCTAGGTTTCTGTGAGGAGACACTGTGTTACATATATGGCCCACCTTATATTGATTCGCCAAAATGGCAAATCAATGACAACACAAAGTAACCTAACAGAAAAACAACAACAACAAAAAACTAATGTGAGTCTGCTAAATGGCCACCTTATAAGCCCCCAAAATTTATGCTGTGTACACAGTGACTTTTTGAAAACAAGGAGTTCTGACACAATTATTATCTTTGCCAGTGTGGACCTGAGCGTGATTTGTCTGAAATATTCAAAAGATGGAATGTCCCCACTCTTACCCACTCCAAACACCTTTAACTTTTCTCCAATAAAAAAAAAAAAAAAAAAGAAATGCTTGGAGCCTCATCACATTTTAATTTTTCCTAATAAAGGTATTTAGTATGTCATTTATAGCCAGAAGCTTATTGCATAAAATAGATGAAGAAAAAGTATAAACATACACTTTAATTTCTTCCCTTAGATAGTCTTGGTGCTCTTTCAAGAATTTCCAATTCTTGATAGCATTAACTTTTCCCCAGATTTCAAGGATAAAAAAATCAGAATGATCCCCCTATTTTTTTAAAACCTACCCAAGATAGTACTTCAAGAAAGAGTTTACTCTAAAAGTAAATGCCCAAATGCACCCACCCTACCGCACATTCTCCGCATTGTTGAGAAGCTCTCAGTAGTAAAACCGGGTGTGTTTTTAGGTACCAACATAGGAACAACCATTGACTATAGGGAAAAGTATTTGGATTTGTTCCTCTCAGTGTTCCCAGCCATGGGATGGCAATGTTTGAAAACAGACAAAACAAACACCACCAACTTCCCAGGACTGAAATCCTTTGTATGTGTTGTTATTTGCAGTGCATGCCAAGACATTCATGAGCACCAGAGCCAAGCTGGCGAGCTAATTAAATATATAATGTATGTGTTTAAAACAGCCTAATAAGGAGCATTGGAAATCTTCAAGATGAGCGAATATCTTATAACTTCTTCCGCAGGTGCGAGGATAGCTACAAGCCATGGACTTTCTGTCCTGCTTCTTGTTTGTGGCTTTGTGAAGGGTGCTTTGCTTTAATCTAAAGTGCTGACTTTTTTCCAATATCACTTTCTCTTCTTAAAGCAAAGAGCAAATCGCCTGTAAAATCTACGGAGCGGACAGCAAAGTTGACCCTAAACTCCAAGCACCACCCTGCACCCACTGTACTCTAATTAACTACACAAGGAGCGCCTGCTTCCAGAGGCATAAACGAAGAGGCTATCGCACGCTTTGTTGATAATATTTTCTTTGGCAAATCACTGATCTTTTATTTCAAGAGAATTAGTGTGGAGTGATAGGACATTTTCTAACAGCAAGATCTATTTTTTTCCTTTTCTTTTGGCGACTAAAATCATCATCTCGCTGACTGCTCAGGGGTTGGCCTGAACGTCCCTCGGTATAGTAAATATTTACGATGGATACCACCGATTTCCTACTGAATGACCCTATTATCTGCAGGCAGCAAACAGAGATCAAAAGGCAACAGAACATAAACTACCATCAAACAAAACCCCCTTTTGGGGGCAAGAACAAAATTATTGACATTGCAAGTCAACAAGGAGCACATTATCTTCAAGAAGGAATAACAAAAGGAAGAATTTTTTTTATTTTCCCCTTTTTTCTTGGATTTTTCTTCTTTCTCTTGATCACAGTTCTTGTTCAATGGTGGCAAGTGCTGATTATGGTCAATCCCTGTCAATCCTGGGAGGTTTATATAAATACATTTTGAGTGTTCTATATTTCAGTGTATTTTAATTCATTTCACAATTCCTGTATATGCAAACCTGACAAATTCTGTGAATTGCTTAGAGTATGTGTGCTATAACTTCAAAGTAGATGTACTATGACCCTCATGCAAGCTGATTTTTATCATTATAAATATAAATATATACTTACGAATATCTGTATGTTGGGCCACCAACCAGCTTTTTTTGATAAAGCATTTGTTTTCCATTTATACTTCACACCTCATGTGACTTCCATAGTGTGTTGCTTCACTGCCACAGTTTGGCAGCTGCAGGTGGTCTCCGCTGTGCTCTGCTTCCTTCTGGAAAATGCACATTCACAATTGCATCGGTCTCTGATGGATGGATGACTTTGCTGCGTGTGCCATGTTGGAGTTGGCTGTGCTCCTTCACACACGGTGTGTGTTGAGGTTCGAGGGTCTCCTGGTTCTGAAGAATGCACTCGCTCTGGTTGTGACAGCTGTCCCTGTATTATTACCATTATTACTATTGTTAAAAGGATGTTGCTTCTAGAAAATTTGCCTTGCTGGTGAGTGTGGGGAAGACGATGCTGTCCCCGTGGCTCCCTAAATTCTGGAAGATCACCTCTCACCATGGCTGGAAATGCTGCTTCCTCTGACCTTTATGAATTTTCATAGCTTTGTCATTCTGTTATTTGCTGCTAATTATATTTTAATGTCTCCTAATTAAAAATTAAAATTGGGTTGTTGGCTAAATACAATATGCAAAAGATGACTGCAGATCCCTGACTACAGAAGATTAATGTGTTCAGTTTTCACTAGTTAAGTGAATTATAATTTCAAATATTCCATCCTTATTTTTAGATTTATGATAGTTCAGATTATTTTATTTGGAACCTGTTTTCTGCTCTGGCAAAGAAAGACAGGTGGAACTATTGGTGTGCTCCGCATACACCATGGACTTGATGTGGCTTGTGAGAGAAGCAACCTCAGTTTTCCTTCCAGAGAGAGTCTTCTTTTTTCCTTTATTATAAAACCAGAAGATGATCTGTGTGGGACCAACAGCTCCCAGCCTACAGTCCTAAATGAAGCTCAAAGGCTATGAGTACCTCTGCTTTTCAAAGGTAAACACATTGATTTTCTGTAATTCAGTTATAGGCAATGTGCATATTTTCATGATATTCTTGGCATTATCTTCTGAGAAGTAATGTTTCATGCTAAATCTTTTATTGCCATTTTTCTTGTTCATTTGGTTTATTATTTCAGTCTAATGAGAAAAAATAAATAAAGGTTTCGATCGCACTATTTTATTAATCTAGAAATGTATTTTCTTTCAAAGTTTAATACTTAAAAATGCATAAAATAATGGTAAGATAAATATCATCTATTAACTCTTTCTGGCCTTAAAGATTACATACATTAAAGCATAATTTAGTATACTGTTTCAAATTCGGTCAAGCTGGGGAAATCTACCATGTAATGCACGTTTATCCAAAGTTCAGGTCATGAGATCGGTCAGTTCTAAAGCAAGACAGATTTGTGCCTGTACCAACAATGTTTATCAAGCTCATGATAAAGGACGTGTCTAGCGCGGGAAGAACTCTTACTGAACTCATTATGTCAATGTCCAAAACAGTGAAGATTTATTTGTCACTGTGCTACCAAAAGTCCAACTTGCTGGCAGCTTTGAGAAAGAACATGGCACACTTTGCTCCTAACTCGAAAAGTTAATATGGAACCTTCAATATTGGAATAAAAACTGTGACACATTAAGGAGACCCTCTAGTGGTTTTCACTTATATGGTGTCTCCCTGGGACTGTAACTTTGTAAGTAACCATGATTATGGAAATGAATAAAGATTGAAAAATGTGTTATCTGATCTCTCAATGTTCCTTGTTACCCAGGTTGTATAATGTCTATCCTAACAGAGAATCATAAGAAGTTGAAATTGCTTACTTGAATTCAAGTCCAATACTTGGTTCTTTCTTAAAGGCTTACAGATAGCTTACAAATGAAACAATGCAAATGGAACACTTGAAGATAAAATAACAAAAATTACCTAAAGCAGAAGCTATTAATCGAAGTTAGCAAATAAGCTAGGTGAAGTCCATGAGCTCACTGAAATTACGTGTATATTTCTGCATGTGTGTATTCATTTTATGGAGATGGTCATTCATATTCATTGACTTTGAAAGAGATTTGATGATGATTTGCTGGCCTAGGAGAAGAATGCTTAAATACAATAATTTTGAGCAGCCAAGAGGTCTTAATTTATTATAATTATGAATTGGTTTGCCTTAAAGTTCTTCAACACATGTTTAGGAAAATATGTTAAGATGTGCACACGTATACATAGTACATAGCATATAGTATAATATATATATATTTGGCAACAAAAAC
The DNA here is from genome assembly GCA_004363605.1 of Indri indri. Lineage (NCBI taxonomy): Eukaryota > Metazoa > Chordata > Mammalia > Primates > Indriidae > Indri > Indri indri. Next base: position 12,283 of record RJWJ010014831.1, on the reverse strand, counting down.
CCATTTTTAAGTCCAGAAAAAAAAAATTCTTGAAATTTGTTATAAACAACATGGAATAATAGATATGGCATGATGTTTGTTGAATTTTTAAGATTGTTACTAATATAATTTTGCAATGGGTACATAGATACCATTAAAATAAGTGACCTTGGTGTTGATCCTATATAAAAAAATAAAATATTAAATGTAACTTAGTGTTAGTTTTTATAAGAAAAAATAATTGCAGGAGGTATATGTAATCTGTCTGAGATAATATATAAACTCTGGTGATTGTTTTGGAATTAAGATTTGAAGCTAAAAAAAATGTGTGGACATAATTTTAAATATTAAGCCCAGATAACATTATTTTTAGAACTGCTCACTAACTAAAGGAGCATTCAGTCATTCACAAAGCGTGACGAGATCAGGGTTTCAGCAATGATGCAGGTAAGGTCCTTTCCTGTATCTAGGGAGAGTCAGGCAATAAACATTCAATGGCAAGAAAATACAAGATGCTGATAAGTTCTAAGAAGAAAACCCAATAGGGTGATATAAAGGGGGATGACTAGCAGGTCAGAGGACGCTGCTCTGAGGAAGTGACATTTCAGCAAATCTTGAATGACTAGAAGCAGTGGAGAGAGGGTCTGAGAGCAGAGCCTTCCAGGAGGGGAGCAGCTTGTACAAGACTCCTGAGCGAAGCCATCGAGGCTGGATCAGGGATGAGAAAGAGGACAAAGTGAGGGGACAGCAGCCAGGGAGAAGAGTGTCGGCCAGGCCCGGGCCCAGGAGAGAATCGGCAGAGCAGGAGTGTGTGAAATCCCATCGTGAACTGCCAGGACACAGGCTCTGCCCGAGCCCAGCCTCTTACCATGTGGTTTGACTAACTTGTCAGCAAGACTCGTTTGGGAACAACAGTAAATCTTCCCAAAGGCCAGGTTATACCTGTGCATTGACCTGGCAGGGATACAGGAGGCAGACTGTCACTCAGCATTTTAATGCTAATTTACAGTTGATAATTTGGGGGAGCAAAAGGAAAGGTTGAAAGATAAAAAGGACCGCTTTGAGCATGGCACTGAGCAAGTTACAGTAATTACAAATGTAATTTAAATTAAAAGTGTGAGTATATAAATTGAAAGAACAGGCAGATGGAAAGAAAAGAGACTCACTCCTAGATACTTGTCGGCAAAGCACCGTAATTAAAAAGGTATAGAAGGTGGCAGGTGGGGAGCTACAGCACGTATACATACACAGTTACCAAAAAATCAGAAAAGAAGATCTTAGAGTTCTCCATGGTACAAATACCAGAAGACAACAGATTAAAGAAGAGTACAGTGTTTTCAGGGGAAAAGATTGTGATAAAATCATTTTATATGTAGCTAAATTATGTTTTCATTGTTAAAGAAAATAAAATAATTTTGAGGAAGGTAAGGCTTAGAGAAAAATAGCATGTGTGCATTCTTTGAAAACTATGCTTGTCTCCATGCCCCAACCGGGGAATCGAACATGAGGTTAAAAATAAACAGGCATAATATAAGCTGTCCACCAGGTTGAGTTAAATCTAAAGAATATTTTATTGTATTTCACTGCATATGAAAAGAAACAAAAGTATCACAAAACAATACTTAATTTTATGTTGTGCATGTAATGCATTCTAATATTTTTTATTTTGTTCTATTTCTTTCTTGTTTGTTCCTGCTTGTTGCAAAACATTAAATTGATTTTACAACCCACAATTTGAAACAAAAATCACAGGTGTATTTACTCCAAAGTAGAAAACAAATGGCAAACATAATTAAATGAGAATATATAATATAAGACAATAACCTGAGTTCTAAACTCTTATGTTATTAAAAACCATGAAGTCAGAAACGATCTGGAGAAGGAAAAGCCGCATGATTTGTCCTCCGCTAAAAGTGGCTGCGATGCCTGTGGGGCCCGGGCTACTTTCCGTGTCTGTGGCCTTTGTGTTTTATTTTGTTTCAGGTTTGCGTCTTTCTTTTCTGCCTTATTACCATCTGAATCCCCTTCCTATTTTGAGGCCTTCCCAGCCCTCAGCGACAACCAAGGAGGTCCTCGGCAGACACGTCCACCTTCAAAGCTCGGGAAAGGCACTGGGGCCGCGGTGCGCCGAAGTATGCGGCCGGTGCCACGCCGCCCCGAGCTCCCAGAGAAGCAGTGGTGTTTAGTCACTGATCTGACGCAGTCTGAACGATGACTGACCATGGAGTCACTAGAAAGGAAACAGCAGGACAGCTTTCTTGAAGACACTCAGTTCATGTAACCTTATAAGAAAAATCCTCCATTTCTTGAGAGTAGAGTTGTGAGCCGTCACAATAAAGTCACACTTGCCATCCAAACCCGCCACCACAGTTCTTCAGGGACCAGAACAGCTCCACCAAAGAGACCACAGTCCGAACAATAAGTTTTCATGTGCCTTCTGGGAATATTACTCAAAGGGAGCACCTTGAGAGAGCATCAGAGAAAGAGAAATATTCACACCTTGCGGTGTCATCAGACCATTGCTCAGACCTAATATTATAGCCTAGGGTCCCTGGGGTGCCCTAGTCAAAGACTTAGGGAGCAGGGGATTAATAGAGTATTTATCAGAGTCCACAATCCCTATAAGACCACTAAACCCATCCATAATTATTTCTCCAGCTCTGAGAAACACAGTTGAAATGTGTACGTTTAGAGGTGGAAGAAATTCTACCTTGGTTCTCTATCTTGCAGGGCAATAGCTATAAGTATATGAAGGGCCCCAGAATTTGTCTTCTGTACCAAAACAGTCAATAAAAAACAATGTTTTGTCCCTGGAGGAAAGGCAGAAATAGCGATGCTATCAGAGTCATGGATGAAGCATTTTCCTTTTCCTTTGACAGTACAGAAGGCTACCGAGTCTTCAGTCCGGATAATCATACACATAATTAGGAGTGTTTGTGGCTTCTGGTCCAGATGTGGGTTACTTACTGGAGCAAATTGGCAGGGATCCCAGCACCTGTCCTGTAGTTAATAATCTGGTGATTTTCTACTTTATTGCAATTAGAATTTTAAAAAGAGATTTTAGGTGAACCTGGAAGGAAAGAAAATACTCCTTTATCATCTCACCTCCAAGTTGCATTTCTACAGGTCTGAGCAACAATTTGGTCCGTCTCATAAGCCTCCAGGATCCTAGCTTATCCTATTGATAAGCTGTGGAGATCAGGAAGAAACAGTATCTTGGAGGCCTTGATAAGATACATATACACATATATACTCTACAGGATGGAAGATAAACTCTATAAAATATATGGGGCCATAGATGGCTTCAAATATATCTTTAAACTTTCAAGGAGATAATAACTCCAGTCTTTTATGAACTATTGCAGTGAATAGAAAAATATGTTACACTCCCCGATTTATTTTATGAGGCTAGCATTGCCTTGCTAGGAAGCCTGACAATGACAGTGTGAGAGAAAGGGCAGTTACAGGTTAGTCTAACTCATGGATATAGCTGCAAAATTGTCCACAGAATCATAGCAAAGCAAACCCGTAATATGTTCCATGTCACATGGAACAAACATGGCTTATTCTAGGAATGCAAAGTTGGAAAAATCAACAATGAAGTTCTCAACAGTCCAAGCTTGGAGTTCCCCCAAAGCAGACAAAAGACAAGAATTTGAGTCTGAATAATTTATTTGGGGGGTTCAGGAGCCACAGTAGAGGAGAAGGAAGTAAGACACACACAAAATAAGACAGAATGTGTTTTCACACTAGGTACCCTGCAAGCAACTGGAGTTTAATGCCATGGAGGAACTCTGCAAATAGTCTAAAACACCTACTTCGGAGTTATCCTCAACTGAAGGGGAAGCTGGAATATTTAAATACCAGCTCCTGTCGGTCATTGGTTGAGGGTTGCTGACCCTGGGGTGAAGAGAGAAGATTGAGGGTTGATTCCCGTGTGCTTCAATCCTGCCTTGCACAGGGAAAGAACCGCCTTCTGCAGCCTAAGACAGTCTGCTGGGAGAGAAGTGCAGATGGCAGCAGCTGGAAATTGCTTGAATATATTGAAGTGCTAAGGCAGACATGGGCCACAACAGCTCTCGCTACAAAATAATAAAAAGACTAAAGAGAAAAGCATATGTAGATCTCATTAGATGAAAGAAAGGCATTTGATCAAGTTTAATACCCATTCGTGATTAGAAAACTAGAAGAAAGATCCTCTTCGAAAACTAGGAATAGAAACATCTCTCTTTACCCTGGTAAAGGGTATTTTTAAAAAATTTGTAGCAAATATTGTTCTTCATTTTGACACATTGGATATTTTCCCTTTATAATCCGAAATGAGGAACAAGACAATGATGAGCATTATCCCACATCTATCTTCCATACAAAAGTGTTCTAAGAGCATTTTAATAATCCATAATTGGGAAGAACATAAATGATCATTAATAGTACAGTATATAAACAAATGGTATATTCACAAAAGAGAAGACTGGATACCAAAGAAAATAAATAAACTAGAGCTATTTACGACATTATGGATGAATCTGAAAACCATAACGATTGACTAAAGGCATAAGGAAATACTTAAGGTAGGATTTCATTTACAAAAATTTTGGGAATGAGCAAAATTACATCAGTTTCTGAAGCATGCTAAAAAATTCCTTCCATACGGGAGAAAGAAGAGACCCTATTCTCTCTACCACTACAACAGAGGCACATATTTCATGGGTCTGCTTGGCTTCTGGAAACAGCCACGCTACAGTCAGGCATGCTGCTCTGGTTCCTGTACTGAGTGACCTGGAAGTTTGTCACGTTTCAGTGCAACCCAGAGGAAAAGAGGCCTTCCATCTGGCCCAGGCCATGAGGGAAGCGGCTCTGCCTACTGACCAGCACAGCCCTGCGGCCCCGTGGAGCTCAAAGTATCTTGTTCATCTCCATGAGGCCTACTGAAAACCTTTATGGGAAAGTCACCCTGATGGTCACCAGACTTTTGCAGGAAAGCCACGCCTTCTCTGCACAGTAACTCACCTATGTTTAAGAAACAGGATGCCACTAAGTAAAGCCAGGAGGCCAGGCAGTCGTGCGACACACCCACCGGACTGCGTGTGAGCTGTCAAGTCAAGTCAACTACAACAGTCCACCACCAAGTAGAACGAGAAATTACCTAAGATGATTTGAAGGCATGAGCAGTTTGCGCAGAAAGGTCACCGTCTCAGTCTCCCTCTTCCTGCCACACCGTCGGTCCTCGGTCCACACTGAAGTGCCACCAGCAGTTAGTTCTCCGTGAAGGAAAAGTTTAAACCTGGTATATGGATGACTTTGAAACCAGAAAATTTCCCTCTTTTAGGATATTTAGGGGACATAGAAAACATGACTTGAAATATTTAACAGCAGATTCTCAGCAATCAAAACTGTATATATACAAATTTGTACAGATAATGCATATCTCAGGTAGCATGTGATGATGACGGCATTCCAAACCACTGGGGAAGGGCTGTTCTATCAGCAATCTTGGAATACTTGAGGACACTTTGAAAAAAAAAAAAGGTCAAAATAAAATCCAAGTGAGAAAAGAGTAAATGACAGTATAAAACTTAAATTTTAAGTAGGTAAAGCTTCAAAATTGAAAAATAAACTAAGGATAAAAACACTTCAACATACATGATAGTCCAAAATCATGGACGAATTATGTACCCTTTAATATTTAATATGTACCCTTACATATTAAATTTAAAATAAACACAATAAGCAGAGAAAAGGAAACCTCAGTTATTTAAAAATTACACAAATAATCATAATTTTTTAAGAAAAGAAATATTGAAGAAATTGCCAACACACATGAAAATCTTCAGTCTCAATAAAAATAAAAGAAAGCACTTATTAAAACAAGACTGTGATGGGCTAAATGTTTGTGTCCCCCTGAAATTCACATGTTGAAATCCTAACCCCAGTGTGATGGTGTTAGGAGGTGTGGCCTTTGGGGGGTGATTAGGTCATGAGGGTGGAACCCTTGTGAATGGGGTTAGGGCCCTTATGAAAGGGACCCCAAAGAGCTCCTGCTTCCGTTTTCACCGTGTGAGGACACACTAAAAGCAAGAAGGCAGTGTCTACGAACCAGGAAGCAGGACATCACCTCATCTGCCACCTTAATCTTGGTCTTACCAGCCTCCAAAACTATGTGAAATTCGTTGTTTAAGTCACCCAGTCTATGGTGTTCTTGTTTTGGCAGCCTGAATGAACTAAAACAAACACTAATGCTTTGTACGTGTAAATCTCAATTTGAGAAAAATAAATGTTCTTAAATATTTTATTATCAAACAAGAAATAAATTGTACAAATTATATTTTCAACCTCAGAAGGTGAGATTACCATTTAAATGAACTAAGGGACACCTAACGGGCACAATGTACACTATCTGGGGAATGGACACACTTATAACTTTGACTGAAATGGTACAAAAGCAATTTATGTAACCAAAACGTTTGTACCCACATAATATTCTGAAATTTAAAAAAAAAAGAAAAAAAGGATAAAAATAATGAACTACATAATGGAAAATTTTAAAGAGCAGATCTAGGAGAAAGTCGTTGGAGCCTGGAGCAGTGACTCATGCCTATAATCCCAGTGCTTCAGGAGGCCAAGGCAGGAGGATCGCTTGAGCCCAGGAGTTCAAGGTTATAGAGAGCTATGATCATGTCACTGCACTCCAGCCTGGGCGACAGAGTGTGAGACCTTATCTCTAAAAGAGAAAGAGAAAAAGTTGTTTTGAACAAATAATAATAAAATAAGCAAAACTCTGGGTAATAGATCCAAGAAAAAAGTAGAAGAAAACAAAGAAATTTTTAACACTTATAAGAAGACATGAGACACTAAAAGTTACACCAGAATATAACTACGTGTCATGATAATCTATGGAAGATTCAGAGACGTGAAAGCTCACAATGGCAGGTAGCAACCTCAACTTCCATTTCAGTGGGACAATTTTTTCATCTGGTGGAGGCATGCCTTCCTTGGGAGCCAAAGCCAGCAGAGCGTGAAGGTGGCAGGAGGTGAATTTCCGTGAGTGAGAAGTTACCTGTAATGTGAGGAAGAGCTCCCACCTGATCCTTGGTTCCTAGACCCACGTGTTCAAGCTTTGGGAAAATCAGCACCCCATATCGGATGTTGATTCAAATCGTATCTTTAAGATGGGTGTTGATTCCAATTAGGGCACAACTAAGCCTTCACTAGGCCAGGCCATTGTTTCATCAGGTCAGCTGCTTGTGGGTGACAAGGTCCATGGTAACACAGTGAGTTCTCTGGTCACAGTCCCTTGGCACTAGGTTGTGTGGGGAAGGCCCGGTCACTGAGTCCAAGCATGTGTATTAATTTAAGATAAGATGAAATAAGAAAGATAGTACAACATTGTCATATGGCTAAAAAAAATAGTGATCACGTCTACAGAAAAGAAATGGTATTTGATGATGTTTAAAATTCTTTAAAAACAACCAAAAAAAGTTCTTTATAAACTTGAATTTGAAAAATCCTTTCTCAGTAATGCAAATGGAGTCTATCTTAAACTAACAACAAACCGCATTGTTAGCATTTAATCACTATAAACACTTTTATTAACTTGAGAAGCATAACCAGAATCCCTGCTGCTGTTTAATATTTAATACTGATCTGATCATCTAACCAGTACCAAAGACAGAAATAAGAAACAAAAACTGGAAAGATTATAATCATTACAATTTGAAAATAATATAATTATCTGCTGAAAAGTACAGCAGAATAAACTGACATTTTTAGGGCTAGTAATTATAATATGATAAAATACAAAATATTAATATGCAAAACGCTCTTTCTTCTATGTTAGTTAGAAAAACAATGGAAATAGAAACTCATTCACAATGAGAATACACACATACACAAGTTAAAGAGTAACAAGAAACAAGCCAGACCTAAATGAAGAAAACAAACAAACAAAAGATACTGATGGCAAAAAGATTAATTATTAAAAAATTATACCACGTTTCAGAACTTTTCCTTATAAAGATAACAATGCTTCTGAAAGTCATGCATTTCCAAATATTTCCTAGATAGTTTTTGGTTTTGTGGAGGGTTTTGTTTTGTTTTGTTTGTTTGTTTTGCCTAATTACTTCAAACTTGATCTTGGAGAAGAAATGAAGGAAAATAGCCAAAGAAAATTTTTGAAGATAAATAAAAAGAGAATTAACCTTACAGGTAATGAAAATAAAATAATTAAAATAAGGTGCTAAAGGTCCAAAAATTGACAGAAAGATAAATGAAACAGTGAATGGTCCAGAAAATACTTGAGTGTATATAAATAATAATACTGCATGATAAAGGTGATATACACAAACATTGGGAAAGTGGGTTATTCAATCAGTGATAATGCTTTGACTAAAACAGCAGTTGTGTGGTCACTGTTCACCATGAACCCATGCACATTCTAAGAGGATTAAATAATTGAATGGAAAATTAAGACAGATTAAAAATTGGTGGGAAAAAACATGAAGCGTGAAGCATTGGAAATAAGCAATTATAAAGGAATCAATAGATAAACTGCATGGAAAGATAAAATTTCTGCAAGTAAAAGAAACTTCAAGACAACTTTAAAAAACAGGAAAAAATAAACATACAAATAAATGGATTATATCCTTAATGTTTAGAAGATCATAAATATGAAAAGAAGACACATTGGAAAATTGGCTAAAGACACATCCAGTTATCAGATGAAAGAGAAACTTTCTAATTTAATATTTAAAATAGGAAGAAGAAAGGAATAAAAAAAGTGTTATAAAGGACATGAAAATTATAAGAGAGTACTTTTTATAAATCTATGCAAATACATTGGAAAATATAAATGTAGTGGAAATATAGATAGTACATACTTTTTTCCATCTAATCAATGCCTTTACAGACATATATAGCCCAGGCGATCTCTGGCATTTAACATTGTAAAGAAAAAGTCTGAAGACAGTCTAAATTTTATCTCCAGGTTGGTGAACTGGTTTTGGTTTTTTTCCCCTTAGAAGCTTTCAGGATTTTTTTTTTTTTATTCCTTATATTTAAAAATTTTTACGAAGATTTTTCTTTCTCACTTGAATTATCTTTTTAACCTTTGTCTAAATATATGCTATTTTTTTGCTGCAAGATGTAATGATAATTTTGAAATTTTTTGGTAAAAAAAAAAAAAAAAAAACCTGCCTGTAGGAGTTTATGTAATCGTACTGCAAAACTATTAAGCATCTGTCTGAGAATGAACAATTCATAGACATTTCTCTTTAACCTGTTTTCACTCACGTTTCCAAAAGCAAATTGCTCAAGATCTGGCACAAAGCAGATGAAAATAAATATTTCCTTCTGTTGTTACTCTTGATGACAAGATCACTTCAAGGAAGGGTCCAGACTTCCATTTTGCTGTCATCAGCATGAGGTACATTTCCAATACGGAAGATAAACCCACGAGCTGGGAAGCATCACACAAATGGTGCAAAGGACACGCAAGTCAGCACCTGTGGAAGAACAGAGCAGTCAGAGCACTGGCACCATGTGACCCAAGACTTACTGCAGTGCTATGATAATCCAGATGGTGTGGCACTGGCAAAATAGACCAACAGATCAGAGAAATGGAATGGAGAACCCAGAAATCGGCCCAGACAATTAGAGTGAAGGGGTCATTGACATAGGAGCAAAGGTGATTCAATGGAGCAAGGACAGTCTTTCCACCAATGGTCTGGAACAACTGGACATTCACCTGCGAAGAAAAAATAAATAAATAAAGTGAATATAGACTCTGACCATACACCTTTCACAAAAATTAACCCAAACTGGATCTTAGTGTAAGACTTAAATGTGAAATACAAAACTATGAAACTCCTAGAAGAAAATATAGGGGAAAATCTAGGTGACCTTGGACTTGGTGATAAGTTTTTAGATACAACACCAAAAGCATACTCCATGAAAGAAAAAATTAATATGTTGAACTTTGTTAAAATTAAAAATTTCTGTTCAGTGAAAGACACTATTAAAAGAATGTAAACACAAGCCACAGACAGGGAAAAAATATTTTCAAAATACATATCTAATAATGGAGCTGTATCCAAAATATACAAGAAAACCTCTTAAAACTTAATAAGAAAACAACTTATTTTAAAAATGGTCAAAGGATCTGAGCAGTCATCTCACAAAAGAAGATATTCCAGTGGCAACTGAGCACATGAAAATCAGATGCTTAGCATCATGTGTCATTGGAGAATTCCAAATTAAAACATTGAGATACACTACACACCCGTGAGAATGTATAAATCCGAAACACGGACAACACCAAATGCCGGTGAGGATGTGGAGCAACGGGAACTTTCATTCACTGCTAGTGGAAATGCAAAGTGGTAAAACCACTCTGGATGACAGTCTGGTAATTTCTCACAAAACTAACATATTGTCCCATACAATCCAACAAGCCCACTCCTTGGTATATACCCAAAGGGGCTGAAAACTCACATCTGCACAAAATCCTGCACAAAGATATTTATAGCAGCTTTATTAATAATTGCCAGAACTGGAAACAACCAAGATGTCCTGCAGTAGGTGAATGTCTAAATAAACCGTGGTATATAAAGACAAGTGAATATTATTCAGCACTGAAAAGAAATGAGCTATCAGGCCATGAATAGACATGGAGGAAACTGAAATACATATTGCTAAGTGAAAGATGCCCATCTAAAAAGGCCGCATACTGTATGATTCCAAATATACGACATTCTGGAAAAAGTTTTTACTTTTTACTTTACTTTGGGTAATAAGATCAGCGGTTGCCAAGTGTTGGGGGGAGAAAGGGATGAATGGGTGGAGCAAAAGGTATTTTAGCACAGTGAAGCCATTCTCTATGATACTATATTGGTGGATACATGTCATTAAACATTTGTCAAATGTAACAATACCAAGAGAGAACCCTGCTGTAAGGTATGGACTTTGGGTAATGATGATGTGTCGATACAGGTTCGCTGATTTTAACACATGTACCACTTTGGTAGGGGATGTTGATAGTGAAGAAAGGTATGCATGTATGTAAAGGAGCAGGAGCGACGTGGAAACTCTGTACTTCTGCTCAATTTTACTGTGAACCTACAAATTAGTATATAAAAGGGATACCTGCGCTCACATTTATTGCAGCACTGTTCACCATAGCAAAGATGTAGAATCAACCTAAGTGTCCATCAAGGAATGAATGGAAAAAGAAAATGTTGTATATACACACACTAGAATGCTATTTGGCCATAAATAAAAGAATGAAATCATGTCATTTGCCACAACGTGGATGGAACTGGAGGTCATTATGTCAAGTGAAATAAACCAGGCACGGAAAGACAAATATCGCATGTTCTCACTCACAGGTGGGAACTGAAAGAGTTGATCTCATGGAGGTAGAGAGTAGAAAGATAGAAACCAGAATCTGGGAAGGGTGTGTATGGGGGTGGGGAGGACAGAGAGAGGTTGGTTAGTGGTTACAAACAAAGTCAGATAGAAGATGTGAATTCTAATGTTTGATTGCAGGGTAGGGCTACTATAGTTAACAACAGTGTATTGTATTTTTCAAAGTAGCTAGAAGAGAGGCCCCGAAATGTTCCCAACACATAGAAATGATAAATACTCCAGATGATGGATACATCAAATATCTCTACTTGATCATTACACATTCTATGAATGTAACAAATACTTACATGTGTAATACTTACATATCATAAATCAATAAAAAATAAAGCCTATTAAAAAAAGAAGTGAGCTATTAAGTTATGAAAAGACCTGGAGGAATCTTAAATGCGTATTGTTTAGTGAAATAAGTAAGTCTGAAAAGGGTACATACTGTATGATTCCGACTATATGACATCTGGAAAAGCAAAACCACAGAGATGGTAAAAGGATTAATGGTTTCCAGGGATCCGTGGGGAGGTGGAAAGAGGAAGGGGTGAAGCTCAGGGGTGTTGAGTGCAGTGAAGCTATTCTGTATGACACTATCGTGGTGGATACATGACATTGTGCAGTTGCAAAAGTCCATAAAATGAGACAATGCAAAGAGTGAAGCCTAATGTAAACTATGGACTTCAGTTAATAACAATGTATCAATATCAGTTCATCAATTGTTACAAATATACACTAGGGCAAGGTATTAATAATAGGGGAAAACTGAGCTGGAGGAGAGAGAGGGTATATCAGAGCTCCTTGTAGTATCTGCTAAATTTTCTGTAAATATAAAACTGCTCTAAAAATAAAATCTATTAATCTTTCTTAAAAAGGTGACTCCAAATGCTTTAAAATA
>RJWJ010014830.1:0-37224 GCA_004363605.1 Indri indri | reverse complement strand
TATATGGTGATTAATACTTTGAAAAACTTAATGCAAAATTAAATGCATATAAACAAAGTGTCTTTCAGTCATGGTACCGGTGGTGACTTTGGGTAGGGGGACGTATATAGCAAGGAAAAATTGTACTGAATTTATTAAATAGTAAAATATTTAGCTGAAAGATAGTTTAGTATGATGTTATTAAAAATTTTAAATTTGGTTTTGAAAATACCTTGAGGCTCAAGTGGGAAGAAAAGGAAAGTTAAAGAGTTTCAGCCTTCAGAAATATTTTCTCTTGAAGGCTTTCTCAGAAATACTAATGAAAAAATCATTAAGTGCCTTATCAGGCATCTGCCAATACCTGAATGCAGGCCAATAATTACCTGGTAGTTACTAATGAGGTACTAATTGTAGCCAGCCTGAATTATGCCAATTCCACAGCCAGTGAAAGAAAGGGCTATTAATTTACCATGCTTGTAAGGAGGAATTGGATTATTCTACTCCTTGCCTTTGCCCCATAAGACATAGCAAAACGCTGCAGTTTTCTAGTTGCATATTTGCAGTTGGAAAACAAGACTTTTTATATCAATAATTTTGTATCAGTTCGTCACTAACTTCTTTGTTTTCTTAACCAGACCAATGTTATTCTCATGTGTTTCACTCATGAAAACTGGAGGCCGAATTCATCTGAAGGATGGCACATACCAGTCATGACAAAGTAATTTGAGAATATGAAAAGTGTATGAGAAATTTTGGAATAATGGCTCTTTCACATGAACCAAATTTAATAATGGAGAGAAGTTAGCTCTTGAATAAGACTTTCTGGTCTGGAAAGGTTTTTTCACCCCAAAACATTCTGATGTAAACCACAGAATAATTCCACAAATGAAACATTATTTTATAATATTTGCCTTGCACAAGAACCTCTGAAGTTTCTATATTCTATGACTTAAACAAAAGTTCAGATTATATCCAAGGCACATATGCCTTGAAGTTTGCTTGAGAAATTCCATCCTTATTTCTTCGCTACCTCCTCTCCCCCAATTCACCCTCCTACCAAATCCAAACATCACATTGAAAAATTAAACCAAAATATCAAAATACATTAGTTAATTTACTAGTTTAGGAACATTTAAATGCAATCTTAATCGCATAAACCCTGTTCTAATCTCTCTTTGTATATAGATCACTCTACTGGTTTTCACTAAAGTAACATAATATGACACAATATAATAATAATATAATACAATAAAATATATGCTACTGGATGCCTAAATCAGATAGTTTATTTTAAATTACATCATTGGTTCATTTTTTTTTTCATTTCTCTTATTTCTTCCCTTTAGCTCTGACCATTCATTCATTCATTCATTCAACATTTACAGACCCGTCTTTCTGTGTCATGCATTATGCTAGGCCCTGGTGTAATAAAGATGAATATTCCCTGTCTTCAAAGCACAGCCCAATGGGAAAAACTGATATGCAGGTAAACACATAAATTAGATTGGGGTTAGAGGCATATGGAAATACTGCAAAAGTGTGGGCAGGAAAAGCCTTTGCTGAGGTGAGGAGATCTTTGAGCAATCTGAAAGATGGAGCAAAACCTCTCCATGTAAGGAAAACATAAGAAAGACTTCACACAGAGGGAACAGCATGTGCCAAAATGTAATAGAGTCTTGAAACAGCATGTGGTTTACACAATCTGGCTATGACTGGAAGTCATATAAGAGGGAGATAATGGCACAAGATGAAACAGGGCAAATTGGGGCCTGATTGTAACAAGGCTTGTATGCTAAGTAATTTGGAATTTATCCTTTAGGTCATAGGAAGCCACTGATGGTGTTTAGTTGATAGAGTACTGTTATTAAATTTGACAACATCATGGAAAACGAAAGACCCTAGAAGGGCAACCAATTTAGAAGCTGCTAAAATATTTTAGGAGAAAATGCATGAGGTGATTATAGCTACAAGAATGGGGATACAATGCGAGATTCAATAGTTACTTAGCAGACAAAACAGGAGAGATCCATAAAAGCTTAAAATACCACAAATATTGGTAGTTGAGTTATAACTATCAAGTGAATGATTTATATTATTATCCAGTTCCCTAGGGGAAAATAACTTCCACTTTGATGATGTATTTGTTACATATACATTTGCATATTTTTTTTAAGAATTGAAAGTACTAAACTAAGCTAGACGTTCAATAAAAATTTCTACATTACAAAGCTTCATTTTGATAACAGATGCATTGACTTTAACATGTTCAGGAAAAGAGGATGTGGTTAAGCATCCTCTATTGCTTCTTTCCCTAAAAAGTATTTAAAACACCTGACACTTTACCTAGAGTAAAGATTGCAAATGAGTAACACTCTTTTCACCTACTTTCTCTTTAAACATGTAAATAGGTCCAAAGAGAGACTTGGCAATTGGAGGACAGTCTCCAGACAGAAATGTTCAGTCTTTAAATATATTGTTATACAAAAACAGGATGATTCCAAATATATGAATGATAATATTCTTCTTGGAGGTCCGTATATTTGGGACTGATCCCTACCATCCCAAAACCACAACCATTCTCAAAGAATTTTGGGCTTTGATTTTGGATGAGAAGTAATAAACCATTGCTGGAGTACAGATCTTTAAATGAAAGGATCACCTTGAGCTGGAAAAACCAAACTTTGAGGATCTCAAAAGAAGCCTGGGGAACCTAAGGATCATGGCTGGGTTGGAGTGGGATCCACTGCTAACTAGCTTATTCACCCCAAACAGTATGGTTAATTTCCCTGGGCATCAGTTGCCTCATCTGTAGAGTGTTGGAAAAAATGACATGAAAGGGAATTTCAGAACTAAAATTTTAAGCCTCCAGTTAAGTGGGTAAAAAGCATTGTTGCAATCTTTGCCACATCCCCAGTTTTTAATCTCAGCCTTCTTCAATTTAAGCATGAGAGAGGTTCAAAATCTATAATAATCAAACGTTTCCTCATTTAGCCTTGATGAAACAAACTATTAAATTGCAAATGCAATCTCTGGTTTTCCCTGAGTATTATCATAAAAGTTATTGCCATCTTTTAAAGTTGGACATTTGTGAACTGATCAAATAAATCAATGAGGGAAGAGAAAACCTATATTCTTCAGTGTTACATTGTATTAGATGTTTTACACATATGACTTTTTTTCTTTCAATGGAAATTTTCTTGGCCTACTACTGAGGTTCCAAGAACTGCAGCCATCCATCCTCTTATAAACATATATTTTTATTAGAAGGCTACTGTATGCAAGGGACTGTGCTTGATCCAGTGCATGCCCTTTTAATCATTTCATCCACCAATGCTATGCAACTAAGTACTATTAAAGCTATTTTTCAACAAAGAAATAGGTTCAAAAGGATTATTAAATAATTTATCTAAAGCTAATAGGAGAATCAGAATTTGAAACCAGATCTACCTGGTTCCAGAATCTGCTTATTTTCCACTTTTTACACAGCCCCCTTGTTTTTGAGCAGATACAGCTTCAAATAGCAATAGTTACAGCATTTGTGTTTGGGTTGCACACCTATACAAATAAAGGTGTACCATACCTGAAATTCTTCAGATTGATTCAAATAATGGACATAGATAAATTGCATAAAATATAAGGAAAAAAAAAACACTAAAACTAAGCCACCAGAACATAATTACCATAAAGTGAAGCATATATATCTCATCAAATCCAAATATTTTGTTTCTTTGGGGGAGTGAAAAGAACAATAATCTCACTTAAAAAGGTACACCCTGTGTCTTAGTCTGTTTGGGCTGCTGTAACGAAATGTCACAGTCTGGTTAATTTATAAACAACAGAAATTTATTACTGAGTTTCAGGCTGTAAAGTCCAAGATCAAGATGTCAGCAGATTCACTGTCTGGTGGTCTGATAAGGGCTCATTGTCTACTTCATAGATTATTGCTGTTTCTCACATGGCAGAAAGAGGAAGGGAGATCCTTTGAGCCTCTTTTATAAGGGTGCTAATCCCATTCATGAGGTTGGAGCTCTCATTATTACTCATTTCCCAAAGGCTCCACCTCTTAGTACTATAACATTGAGTATTAGGTTCTAAGATCTGAATTTGGGTTGGGGCGGGTGAGCACCAGCATTCAGACCATAGCATTTTGCCCCAGGGCCTCCAAAATTTATGTTCTTCTCACATGCAAATATTTATTTTATCCCAATAGTCCCCCAAATATTAACTTATTCTAGCACCAAGTTTAAAGTCCAGAGTCTCATCTAAACATTATCACAATTAGATATGAATGAAACTCAAGATACGATTCTTCCTGAGGCAGACTGCTCTCTAACTATGAATTTATGAAATCAAACATGTTATGTACTTCCAAAATACAGTGGTGTAACAGGCATAGAATTACCACTTCCATTCCCCACCAGGAGAGATAGGAAAGAAGAAAGAGGTAATAGGTCCTGACCAAATCTAAAACTCAAGAGGGAAAATATTAAATCTCAAGGCTCCAGAATAATCTTCCTTAACTCTACGTCCTGTTTTCTGGACACAGTGGGGCAGAGGTTGGACCCCAACATCTCCTAGGGGCCCCACCCCCATGTTTTTTTGTGTGTATAGACCATTTTGTAGCTCTCAGAGGTTGGAGTCTTTTGCCTGTGCCTCTCCCATGCTGCTTACAAGCCTATGACTCTACCAGTTTGGGGTCTTGGGGGTGACTCCATCCCCACAGCTCTGCTGGGCAGTGCCCTAGTGGGGACTCTCTGAGGTGACCCCAATCCCATGACTTCACCATGCATTGCCCTAATGGGAACTCTCTGCTGTGGTTCCTTCTGTGACAATTCTCT
Source organism: Indri indri (assembly GCA_004363605.1). Lineage (NCBI taxonomy): Eukaryota > Metazoa > Chordata > Mammalia > Primates > Indriidae > Indri > Indri indri. The sequence goes on along the minus strand of RJWJ010014830.1, from coordinate 32,407 downwards.
GCCTAGGTCTCAAGGCTCTTTGTTGCATTTTTTGAAATTTAGGTGGAGGCAGCCACATTCTTGCAGCTTGTGTACTCTACACCCTGGTGGAATTGGATTATGAGAATTCTACCAAGGTTCACTATATATGCCTTCCAGAAGGGCAGTGTGAGCCACATCTGGGCCTGCTTGAGCCACAGCTAGGCTGGTTAAAGAGTGTTGCACTCAATGTAGGGAGAAGAACCTTGAAATTGTTCTGCTTCCAAGGCCCTGGCATTCTGGGCTTGTGATGGATAGTTCAGATTTGAAGATCTCCAAAATGCCTTCAAGGTCATTCTTCCATTGTCTCAATGAGTAGCACCAGGCTTCCACTGTCTGTACTATCTCTTTACTAAATGCTTAGCCACACCCTTGGTGTTCTCGTCCCCAAATGCTTTTTTCATTCTTTGCAAGATGGCCACCCTGAGAATTTCCCAAATTTTATTTCTACTTTCCTTTGACCATACATTCCACCTTTAATTCCTTTCTCTCTTCTCAAATTTTACCATAAGCAGTCAAGTGAAGCCAAGCAGCTCCTTTAACATTTTGCTTAGAGATTCCTTCTGTCAAATATCCTGTTCCATCATTAAGTTCTGCCTTCCACAAAACACTGAGGCAGAAATATGATTCAATCTGTTTTTTTGCCACTGTATCACAAGGATTGCTTTTCCTCCAGTTTCCAGCAACATGTTCATCATTTCCATTTGATACTTCAACAGAATGGCCTCTGTTGTTCATATTTTTACCAACATTCTGATCACAACAATTTAGGAAATCTCCAAGAAGTTAAGGCTTTCTTTACAGCTTTCCTCTTCTTCTAAGCCCTCACCAGATTTGCCCTTTGGCTCTTTTCATGGCAATATACCTCAAAACTCTTCCAGCTTTTACCCATCACCCAGTTCCAAAGCCACCTTCATATTTTTAGTCATTTGTCATAGCAACCTCTGCACTTTTAAGTATCAATTTCTGTCTTAGTTTGTTCAGGTTGCTATACCAAAATACCTTAGACTGAGTAATTTAAAAACACCAGAAATTTATTACTCACAGTTCTGTAGACTGGAAAGTCCAAGATTCAGGCACTGGCAGATTTGCTGTCTGGTGAGGGCTCTGTCTGCTTCACAGATGCCTTCTTGCTGTGTCCTCACATGGTGGAAGATGAAGGCAGTTCTCTGGAGCCTCTTTTATAAGGCCACTAATTCCATTCATGAGGCTAAAACCCTCATGAAAATCACTTCCCAAAATTCCCACCTTTTAATACTATTACATAAGATATTATGTTCCAACATATGAATTTGGGGGGGGGGACACCAACATTCAGACCCTGTTTTAGTGGAATAATTTAATGCCAGAGTTTGCTATTTTAACACTAACTACATCCCATGCATACAGGAAAACTTTTAAAACTTATTTGAAAATTCATGTCACAGATTTTCTGAAATTTGAGAACTTCTGTCATTGATTTTATGCATTCCAAAAAGCATAGCCTTTTCTGAGTAGATTATTTATAAAACACAAGTTACAAATATCTCCTAAAATAATTTAGCAATAACTTTGCATATCTACCTTTACTTAGAGATTTCTGTTTTTCATTTAATGAAAAGAAAATTAAATTTCATAAAATTCTTTCTTTCTGACTACTTACATCAAATTAAACAAATTCAGATTTAGTTTTTCCCTTTTTCTGTTATTTGTGTCATTGAACTTGAGATATCTTAGGCAGGTATGTAGTATTTTACAAATAAGAGGCTGACAGTATTGTGTAAATAGTAATAGCAAAAGGACAAACTAAGAAAGATGCATATTTGACCTCGATTTTTAAGTTTTTTTATTCTAATAAATTGTCTTTTCAGAATACTCTTCTGAGTATCACAAAATGATTTAACCTTGTGTTAAATCTGTCGGTCATGTACATATTTTACCCAGCATACTGGAATGATTGTTCTCCAACTGCTAATTTCTCTGAAGAGTAATAGTTGGTTATGAGTCTGAACTATAGTTTATCACTGAACTTTCTTTTATTATGTGGACAAATTGTTTAAAATTTTATGCAATTATGGTGACTACAGCTCTTCATTTAAAGGATAAATATTTCTAGACCTTAGACCTGAAGAGCCTCATATTAAAGTGTCAATATTATACTCTAACTCTATTGTTTGCTTATTGCTGTGCGAATCCAGTTGGTGTTGTGAGGGGCAGTTCTGTGTTGGATTTGAAAATCCAAATCATAACCCATGCAGTTAGTCTAATTAATGTTGGGAAAGGAATACAGATCTCAGCATTCTACTAGTGAAATAGCACAAAATATATTTAAAAGGTTTGTTCTGAAGGGAAAAATAAAAACACTGAAAAAGACAAAGGCAATATTTTGTGTTCATATATCTTGAAATTCAACAGCTGTTGCATTTGTGTTCTTAGAAAATGTAGCTATCCACTGAAGCCCATCAAAAAGAAGGAGAAAAGTCTAGTGAACACCTCTCACCTCCCTCCCCCCAACAACTCCACTATTTTACAAAATTCTAGAGTGTTTCTTTCTTGGTAAGATATTGTACTTTAGTACTTTTTAAAAAAATTCCTCTCATTCACAGCCCATTACAAATAGTAGACTTCACAGGCTATTTTATGCCAAGAGTGTTGATGTGCTGTTGTTTACAATACAATAAAAGTTAATGGAAAGAAGCAAAATATAATTCAGTTACTATAGAAATGTTTCTGAACCAGTAAAATAAATTGAAATTAACTGCCACTTCTAAAAAGTCTTAGGATTTCAGTGTCAACCTTGCATTTCAATTTTGTCCCTTAAATAGGGCATGTTACATTACATTGGATGTATGTTTAAATAGATTTTTTTTCTTTTTTTTTTTTGCAAATGTCTTGTGTTCCACATACTTTTTAAAACAGGGACATTTTAAGTATTATTCTAGTTTGAGTTTTCAGTCATTTTCAGCAGCCTCATCCATTCCAAATATGAGGCAATGGAGTACACACAAAGGATCAGCAGATTAGAAATCAGTTGATGCACCTCATGTCTAGTAACTCCCTAATTTAGACACATTAGTTTGCTACACAGCTGTTCAGTGTTCTTATCCATAGAATAGAGCTTCTTTTTTCAGTGATTTTCTAACATTTTTCTTAACAGGAATTTGGCTGAGGTTGGAACTAAGGCAGAGGAGGACTGTACTATCAATTCCCTCACTTCTACTTTTTGGTAGGACTACCTAGAACACATTTGAAAATGCTTGTAATATGTTGCATTCTTCCTTATTTTTATTCCAGAAACAAATTTATAATTGCAGGAATGATAAACAATCAGATAATATATTCATGTAAATGACTCTACTTGCTATCTATCCCAAAGGCAAAGTGATTTTAAAGGCTTCAGTTTTCATTAGGACTCTCTAACAAACACATTCCTTGTGCTTATGTATGTGTAATATCATAACTACTATATTTAGTACTGACAATTGGGCTCAGACTATCACATTTCCAAGTACCCGTGAAGGCCTGTAACACCAGCAGAAAGGCCTAGAAAGTTTCAAAGCAACAGGAATATATTTTTACCAAGTGCATGAAGCAGTGTTGCTCTGTTTACTTCAGAGATTGGAGAGCAATGTCATCATACAAAGATATTTTTAGGCAAAGACCAGCTTTCAACATGAATGTACTATAATTTTCACAGTCTGCTTCACAAAACTTCACATTCATTAACAGGAATATTCTTTTTAGATGTTAAATATTGAAATAGCCATACATGACTTTCTGCTATGAATAATTTAAAATTAGATGAGAGAGGGGAAGGGATTGAATTGTATTAAATCTAATATTCTTAATCTATATAGAGAGTAAATATTATTTGAACCGAGAATGTAGACAAAAAAAGAGAAGAAATACTAGAAAAGGATGGGCCATGAATGTCTTTAGCTTCTTAATAATGACTTAAATCTAAAGAAGACCTCTAAATACAGCAATAATTTCTCTACTTTGCCATCATGCATTACACTCACTTCAAAGAGTTATGCTTTTGAGTGTCTAGGTATAAACCACTACACTAAGATGGGGCACATAACTTTAGTTCGAACATTTGATCATTGTCAGTACTCAAAAGGCAGCCTGGTATAATAGACTCCCAAGTAGTGTGAGCTCAGATCTGCTGGGCACCATGGACATGTGCTAAATGGAGGAACCTTATTTTTCGTCCATGCAAAATCTCACTGAAGGACCACGGTATTTTCTATTGGAAGAATACGTTTTCAATATTGTTTCATAATATTTTCAAATGTTGCCTATGCCTTTTGTTCTTGTCATTTCTTAATACTTTAATTGTCTTGAATGATGATTTTGGATCCTTTTGCCTTAAATTTTATTTATAAGACCGTTTGCTACCATTAAGCAGGATTGCATTAAAAAAGAGTAGGCAGGCAAAATATTCATGGAGGTAAACATTAAATAGAACACTTTGTAGCTTCTTGTTGTAGGTTCTGAAGAAATAATTATTTTTTTAAAAAAAGATTTGCAAATAGTAACAGTGAAAGGGACATAATTATTGACAAAGACAAATGTCCTTGGTCCTAAGGTTATATAAAGTACAGTCTTTTTTGATGGGGTGTTTATAAAGCTCTGGCTCAGCAGCCATTCTCTGAAGATTATAGTACCCTGGCCATTCCCCGCCCCCTTTCTTGGTGACTCTTCCTAAATGAGAAATCATTATCTGCCCACCCACTGACCACGGTCATGAATCTTTCACTTTCTGTGTCATGGTAAACCACTTTGTACCATCATGTGAATTTTATTATCTGTTTACCAGACTACGCATTTTTGTAGACTTTGTTTAATCTTACCTCATTTTTCAGTGCTAATTGTTTTTCTTTCTCATCTCTTTTTTTCTGCTTTTCATACTTTGCTACTTTAATTCATGCCCTAGTTTCTCTAAATATCTTGTTGCACTTTTATCCTTCTAGAAGGATATTGGGGAAAACTATTAGTGAGCATCCTGATCCTTTCTTCTGAAGACAGAGGATGTTTTAGTCATGTTAAATAGTTTGTACCACATTACCTAGGGGATGCATATCCCTGATGGTTTTTGATCAGTAAGGAGCTGTGTTAGATGAAAAAACATGAAAAATATTAATTGGAGGTAGCTCTAGTTATCCTACCTTTGCCTCTTTGCCCTGTTCCACATTCTAGAAAGCTGCTGACTTCTATGAACTGTATCACCCAGGCACGTAGGCTTTGCCTCCTGATGTCAAGTTGGATTTATTCCATGGATACATTGGGAGGACATTAGATGGAAGGAAGGACATTGGGAGGAAGAAGTCAGAATATTTATTCATCTCTTTCCCTTATGCCCAACCACAGTTATTAGCAGTGGCTGAGTTCATCCACCAATGGCCACTGCTCTCCTTGGGTGGCTTTTTTACTAAGCTACATTTTTCACCAGGTTCTGGTAAAAGACCTAGGAGGAAGCATCTCTTCATTGGTCCCTTAGCTATATCCACACCTCTGTAAATAATTCCTTTATTAAACTCTCTTCAATTATCATTTAAAGAAGTATTTCTGTTTACTGCAGCAAACTTGACTGATATCAAAGAGATTGGAAGGGATTAAAATAAGAAGAAAAAAGTTAGAATAATTTTGCAATATTTCAGGTGTGAGAGGATGTGAGCCTTTACTTGGGATAATGGGACAGAGAAAAATTTAAAAAGTGGGAGAATCTTAAAATATATTAAAAATTAAAAGATAGTAGGTTTTAATGTTTGATTTCTTATGCTTGTTAACATTAAAGTTTTAGGAGCTCAACCTTCCAAACATAGTCATTCATAGACTGAGGTCCGAGTTGACCTTAATAGATCACTGATTGTTTAGATATTTCCTTTTAATCAATACATAAATTCTTTATAGCACAAGTAAATCAATTCTAAACTCAAAGTACTCTGCAATCTTGATTTCTTCATAAAAATGATTATAGAATATGATGGTTGCATTCTATAGCTTTTCAGTTTTTACTTTTGATAATATTGCTAAAGCCTTCATAGTTATTTTTAAATGATAAATTACTGGGATTTGGGGACATAAAGTAATATTTTAAAATAGGATTTAGATCCTTAAAACAAATCTTGGAGGGGATATAAGGGAAAAATAGAGTATTACTAGAAAAATGTCTGTCTTAGTACTAACCCAACGTTCAAAGCCATGTCAGATCTGCCAGTATTTCAATGTCATATCCTCCCATAACACCAACTATGGGATTTTCAACTAAGCAAAAGATGAGAACTGTGTTAACTGGTACATTTTGTTCCTAAGTATTTAAAGAAGATTAGTCAGAAATATAAAATTAGATTGATATTATCCAGAAATCTACTCGTTTAGCATGCTAAATGCTATCCAAACAATGAATAATCAAGAGTATTTTAATAGACTATGTCTAGCTGTGAGGCAACAACAGGTAAGTCAAAAACATGTTCTGGATGGCAACCTTTTCCATTTGTCGTAAGGACAAATGGAAAGCAGGATCGCATCCAGCTTTACTCAGAGGGAAAAACTCCACAAGGCAGCATTTCTTTGATTTATTTTTTTGCCAAATATGAACTCCTTTCTTCTGAAAGATGGAGTCCATGAAAAAGAAATTAGGAACCTAGTGCTTGAGTGGAATGCTGGAAACAGTACAATAAATAATGCTGTTATACAGAATAGAGACCTAAATACAGTAAGCGGCTTTGAAATAGGCTTTAAATATATAATAAGTACCTGCTAAACTACAGCCCACACAGCAGTTCTGTTTTTCCCATCTTTTGTGTGTCTACTGAATTCCCATAAATGAAAGATTTCTTAAATTTACTTTTCACATTTTCTATTTAATTAAACAAATGCAGTTTTATACAGGACAACTGGTCATATAATTTTTCTCTTAGAAAGGACAGACAACATCATTTTGAGGAAACATTGACTACTTTTTCCCTAAAGTTAATTAACCACTTCTCAGTAAAAGTTTGTTTCTTACATGCTACCCTTGTACCTTCACATTCCATGTTTAAATTTTGTCAGCTCCACTTACTGCCTGTCTTAGTGTATTCTCTGCTGCTATAACAGAATACCACAGACTGGCTAATTTATAATGAAAATTTATTTGTCTCATGGTTCTGGAGCTGGGAAACACAAGAGTGTGGTTTGGTCATCTGACAAGTTTCTTACCATGGCTGAAGGACATCACATGACCAGAGAGCATGCTCAGGACAGGGCAAGAGCACGTGAAAGACAGAGACAAAGGGGTCAAACTCCTGCAATAGCTAACCCATCCCCAATATAACGGCATTAACTTATTATAAGGTCCATGCCCTCATGAACTAATCACCTCCTAAAGGCCCTGCTCTAATACGGTTACAGTGGTAATTAGGTTTCCAACACATGAACTTTTGGGGGACACATTCAACTCAGCACTGCCAAACTACATTACAATAGATCGTTCTTGTTGTAATACACATAAACATGTATGCATATACACACACATATGTATAATAAAAATAGACAACCACAAATAAACAACGTTTGTCATCATTCAGAATAAGGAAAGTTTCTTGTACCAAAATGTATTCTCCTTTGGCTCAGAACATCTTCTTATTTAATCTCAAGGGTTGAACTCTTCATATACTGATGGAAAAATAAACACAATATTCACTTATTTATACTTATCATTTAGCAGTTGATATATGGCAATTTTTTCACAGAAGCTTGAGCAGATAATCAATTAACTCTTATTGAAGAGATTTAGATCTAAAGAGGAAATGAAGCATACTACCAAGTTAGGAGCTAAATCCCCAAGAGGTGATATGTGAAGATTTTTCATCTGTTTTAATTTTTTTTTTCATTTTGCTTGATTTCCATTAATATTGCTTGTGATATTGAGGAGATAGTCACCATCTCTTAGAAGACTAGCTTGATATAATCAGTATACAGTTAGATATATGGGACTAAGTTTTCCCTTGTTAATACAAGTTGGTGTTTTTACTTTATTTTCCTACAGCAAATACTTTGGTAGTTGTGTTTGATGTTGTTCAGGAAGTGAGCGCATTTGCCAAATGAGCGAGCCTAGAGTGGGATTATACAGCTGCTAGTGACTGTCCTGGTCTTTACTGCCATTGTCAAACAAGGAATTGAATCAAACAGATGGTCACTTTAGGCAAATGGACTAATTTTCTTTACTTTGTCCTGACTTTTCTACATGTTCTGTACATTCAGCTATTTACCGTCTTTATTCTGAAATAGTAGTTTGTCTTTCTGATCCTCATAAATGTTTAGTATTTATCTGATAACAGAAGTTTCTATGATCACTACTTAATACTTGTCCAGTACTTAAATTGTCCCATGTTTGGGAATCATATATTATGCAATTGCAATCAAGTAATTAAACAATCTGACTTTCATATGGAATTTATGAAATTAACACCATTGTTTTATGTACTGTACAAAACTGGCTTTTTAAAAGCAGTGCTAGGATGCTAAAGTGACAAAGAACTCAGTAGCCAGAAGAGCTAAGATTTAAATACCAGTACTTTCACTTACTAGCTTTTCCATCCCTCTTTTACTTAAGGTTTCCAGATCTTAGTTTCCTCATCTGCAAAGTAAAGTCTTCTGCTGCACAACAGAGTTGTTGATAGTATTAAATGAAACAAGGTGAATAAAAAAGCAAAATTGCCTCTCCCATCCATTGAGAACCACAGCCTAGTTCTAGGGAACCCCAGTGCTTAATAAATATCAGCTATAGTTACTGCTGAATAGTTAACAAAAAAAAAAAAAAAAAAGGATTGCTACTTTTGAAATATAATTGGTAAATTCTTACAATAAATACGTTTTTTCACAAAAGTTATTTGACTCTCTGTGGACTGAGATTTTTGGAAGTGATGATTAATTTCTTTAAGCCCAGAGTTAATGATGTAATTACTTCCTTTGCATCTAAAGAGATCCAAATTAAATGTTTCTGAGTCTCTCAATATTTTATTTAAATTTTTATTTTATCTGAAAATTTCCAAACCTATGTCTAAGGTGAAAGACTCATAATGATCATCCATCAGCAAGATTTAACCAGTTGTTGACATTTTGCTACATTTATTTTGTTTCTTTAAAATGAATTTATACAGCCAAAAGTAGAGGGTGGGAATAGTTTGTATAAATAACTCAGACCTAATAGTCTACTATTGTAGACTATTCTTTTCACTTTCCTTTCCAATACCACTTATTTTAGTCATGGTCTCCATGTCTACGAGAGTACACAGATAATTAAGTTGTGTACAAATCTGGATTTTTGCATCAAAACTGAAAACATCTAAAGCGTGCACATCTGATTTTTTTTACATCCTTCATATGCATAATATCTGTTCTAAGATGAATTTCTGGCTAGATGATATTGATAGTAGTCAATGATTTAACGCATCATCTATTTTGAGGATTCTCATTTTAATTCTTTTATTTCTATGTTTATGAGTCACAGTGAATTCTCTGATCACATTTGGCCTATCTGAATAAAAATAACAAATCAATAGATTTAAAATGTCTTCTTTTAGTTGACAATTTACCCAGCATTTTAAAAATAGACTATAAACTTTTCTAGAAAGAGTGAATTTTATTGGAAATTCTAATAGTTTTTCAGTTACTGCTGCATGATGAATATGCCAAACTTTAATTCTCAGTCTTTAAAATCGAATTAATGAAAAAGTACCTATTAAGTACCTATTACTGGAATTACAGTACATTTTGTTCATTACCAAACTTTTTCTCAGAACTTCTAAAAGTATATCTGAAAATTAATACAGAGAAATATACAAATGTTTGTACAGGTTAGGAAGTTTTCATTTTCTCAATTGATTATTTAACAAGTTTGAGAAACTAGAAGCACAAAGAAAACTCTCACTATTTAAAATTATTTAACCCCCAACCACCAGATTTCTTATATCTTATTTGCCTAATAGGACCCTAGAATCTCTTGAAAGAATAATTCGCATTTGTGATGTGCAATCTATTGTTTACATTTAACCAGAAGTTATAATTATAAAACAATTTAAATCTGCATCTGAACAGTTTTATGACTGTTAAGTCTGCTATCCACCATACTTATTTCCCTCTACCCCATCCCAGTTCATCTTTTCAGTAAAAGTGCTCATAAAATCTCAATGACTAAAATGGTTTATAGTAGTTTTATAGTCACTTTATTTCCGGTAGTAGACATATTTCATCCTGGATATATAATTTAGTCATTTTAAATGTGGGGAAAAGCAGGACAATGACCTTTAGATTTAGGTCTTAAGAACAACCTGATGGATATTTGTGTGTGTATATATACATATACACACACCAATTGTTAATTTTAAAATGTTGGACGTTATTTGTTTCTGGTGAAACAGCCTTTAATGGTGAGCAGTATCACATTCACTTTTTTTTCCCAGTGGTTAAACCAGGCTCAATCTGAGCAAAGCGAGCTCCTGTGCCCAATCCTGCATTCTCTTAACTGGTAATAAAGAACCTTGCTGGCCTGACAGGTTGTCACAGCAATTATTCACACGAAGTTCTGTAGCAGTTGTATCTGTCAGCCCATGTAGTATTGAATATTTTAACTGGCAGTCTTCCAAGACTGAACATTAATCTTACCATCTCCTATTACAGTCCCTAATCAAGATATTCCAGGGGTGATTGCACTAACATTGTTTGAAGACTACATCTACTGGACTGATGGGAAAACCAAGTCACTCAGCCGTGCCCATAAAACATCGGGAGCAGACAGACTCTCACTGATTAACTCATGGCATGCCATCACAGATATCCAGGTGTATCATTCTTATAGACAACCTGATGGTAATTATTCTTTCCATGATTTCCATAAATGCATCAGCATCTTTCCGTAACATTCCATTTTTGATTCTTTCAAGGTTAAGTGTAATGTTATTTTTGAAAAAGATTACCAGATTTCATTATTTAGAATCATTTTATAGAATAATCCACTTGATACCAAGTACTGCTATTAAGGGATATGATTAGATGCTCAATAATAGCACAAAGAATATTGATTTGTTCATATTAAGCTGAAATGACAGTAATAAATGTAATCAGGGAAGTGAAGACTACGTTCTTGAAATAATTTGTTTACAAAATAGTTATAGGATTCTTAGTTTCTGGTATGCTGGGTAGAAGGATTTACGTTTAGCCCTAGGGTTCTAAAAATGACAAACATATTAAGTTTGCTTAAGCATATGTCTAATAGGAATTCTATCAGGCCTTATGAAATAAAGTTTTGATCATCCTGCTAAAAACCCTATCTGGCCTATAAAGCAAAGTCACTGTACTAGTAGTTGTAGATCATTGTTTCATTGTTTTATTTTACATTTATATTTCTGAACATATGTATGTCTTCATCCAAAATGCTTCTAGTCTCTATTTTTCTGATGGACATTTTTTCCTACTAAAATGCTTGTTTTTGTAGAAGTACACTCCTTAAAATTATTTAATGGTAAAAATCAATGTCATTGGACAATGAGTACCATTTGTGACAAAATAAAATTATATTTATAATCTTGAGTTCTTGATTACAAAGAGTTATCCAAATACAAGTTATGAAGCTTTAATGTCCTATCTCTGATCCCGTGTTATATTATATGTCATGATTATCTTGTTTTGTTATTGTTTCTTTTTTCTTGCCTGTAGTCTCGAAACATCTCTGCATGATAAATAATGGTGGTTGCAGTCATTTGTGCCTTTTAGCCCCTGGAAAGACCCACACTTGTGCATGTCCCACCAACTTCTATCTTGCAGCTGATAACAGGACTTGCTTATCCAACTGCACAGCCAGTCAGGTGAGTGGAGTTCTGGAAATCATCCCTTGGGATGTATCAGTAAGTTGTTACAAAAATTTTTCTTGAATTTGTTTGTGTTTGTTTGGCATGACATTGAATGATGTCATATATTGTAGAGATTGGACACAGAGTGAAGGAAAAGCAATTTAATCATGTCGTTAAAATGAGACCTTAGGCATTAGGAAGTACAAACAGAGGCCAAAAGGAAATAAAAACAAAAACCATTCTTATGCAGATCCACACAGAATAATGGTTCAAATCCTAAGTGGGCACAGCAGCAGCAGCAGAGTAGATTTTATTTATATCAAGAAGCCCAGATGATTGAGGCATAGGGTAGACAAAGGTAGGTGGAGTTTAAACAGGGCAAGAAATCTCCCTAGCTAATGTGCTCTGTGTCGCTGCCTCTACGCTGTCTCAGTTTTCAGAGCCAGTGATATGGAAAAGACAAATCGGATAGAGAGTAATTTTCTAGATATTATTTTATTAAAAGATTATATGATCAAAATGATCTCCTTCTGAAACCTCTGTTTCTTCAAAATTTAATTATTTTCATATAAAGATATCCCAGAAGTTAAATTTTCTACTTGATGGTAATTGCATGCACTTAATTTTGTTCCTTTCAAGTTTTGGACAACAGTCTATATGAAATTATAAAACTGGACTTTGTTACATTTGAGTCACTATCTTGTTTGATTTAAGATAAAATCGTCAAAGAAACTATGTTTTATTTTTTAAAATGACTAAATTTATTTTTAGAATTCTAAGTTTTGAATTTGCTGGTTTTCTACAAATTAGCTGTGACTTCATGGTAAGGGAGTGAATTTCTCTTAGAGTGTGCTTATCTTCAAAATGGAGAAGCTAATATTAGTTCAGCCTGCCTCTCAGATTAGACCTGGGAGTATCATACATGAAAGAATTGTATGAATGAAAGAGATCAGACCTTTTCCAGGGAGTCAGTATGTGAAGTGGTTAGGAGCATAGACTCTGAAGCCAGACTCACTGTGATCAGAACCCTGACTCTGCTTTAAACTGGCTGGGTTATCTTGGGTTTATTACTCAACTTCTTGGTGCCTCAGTTTTCTTCTCTTTTAAATGAGATGGCAATATTCCCAGGCCATTGTTTCTGGTACGTAGTAGATACTGTTATTATTACCCTTGTCTTCTAGTGCAACCGGAATATACTTAAAAGAATATGTGTGCAATTCGTGTAAGCTGCCATCAAGAGGTTCTGATGTCTAGTTGAAAGCAAAGCCATAGATTCCGCTTTCTTTACAAAGTGTGCTGTTCTAACTATAATTCCCTGAGTATTTGTGTAAAAAAAAAAAAAAAAATTCTTTTCTTTTTAAAGAACTGGAAATTTAAGTCACTATGAGAGATAAAATCAGCAACCTAAACATTGCTCTTGGTAAAATTTAAGGGAGAAATCATACTTTTTTATATTTTAAAATATAATTGCTATGGAGATGTTTAGTCAAATTTCCAGCTTAACCTCCAGGTTATTCTGAAATAATCTTTGGTCCCTTGCTCTGGAGTGGTCCATGAGTCAGTCTGTTGAGGCCCAATGCCGAGGCCATTGCTGACTTAGTAGAGATGATGCCTGCCTAAGCCACTACAGTGTGATGTGTCACAATAGCCAACTGAAAATAGAATAAAGCCACAAGATGCTTTGAAACACAGATGAACATCTCAAATAGCAAGACATAGATTGTAAAACATCAGCCTTGCTACAGGCATAAAGGAATACAATTTTTCAAAATTTTTTATAAGAAAATCTGTAGTTATATGTATTCAATGCCAAAAAATCTGATCAGTCAATTAAATGAAATCCCAAGTCAACCTGAAAGTATTATTTATATGATAAAATTGTTTCCCAATTTGGTATAAATGATGACAAGACTAAAATGTTTATAATTTTTCAAATACCCCCAATAGTTTTTATTATGAGCTTTCAAAAATGTCCATAATAGCAAGACAGAACAAACAAACCCAAATTGGAACAGATATATTTTTTTCAACCATACTTTTGAGAAATAAAAAAAAGGAGTTATCATTTCATTTGTTTCATTTCAATAAAATGAAGAATAGCTGACACAATCCTTTAGTTATACTCCCTGTAAGTCTTTTGGTAAGTGCAGCCATTTTACCTCTGATTCTGTTCTGATCTTATGAGAGGAAAAAAACATCTACTGCACACTTCTTGGAGAAAAATCAGTTTCTAGAAACACAATTTTCAGTAAAGTGGACATTTAAATGAAGCAAATGATCTGGGCAGTTCAGAATCATACCATTCAGCATTCTGATGAAAATGTTGGGTTTTTAATTTATTCTTACTGAGGAATTTTGATTTATCATCTAATGATTGCAACCAATGACATGTCCCCAAAATAGAATTGATTTTTAGAAAAATAATATAGACAAATCATGCCAATAAGAATTCTGTTAGAATTCTGTTATATTCTCAGGATATAACCTGAGAATCTGGTAAAAATCAAGATTAAGTCCAATTCTTATAACACTAATCATTTCGAATATTTAATGTAAATCATTATAATAAGGTAGAAATGGCTTTATTTAGCTTTGAAGTGGAGACATTTCCTGTTTCACCACATTGGGATTTGCATTTGATCTTTGTATTCATGTTAAAAGACATGCATTTAGCAGTTTCTTTATAGTTTCTTCTTGTGGGTGATAATTACGGTCTGCAATTTATTTTATGGTGATATTAGTCTTAGAAAACACTTACCATGAAAAATGTTTTATATTTATATTTAGTATTAATTTTTTTAAGTTTCTGAATTTAAGCATGAATAAATGAAGCCGAAATATGAAATAGAAGAGATTTTTTTCTGAGAATAAAATGTTGATTAGAATGAAAAGTGATGTGATACGTATATTTTACCCCGGCCTTATCTTAACTTGAAACCCTTTTATGTTATTAAAAACGAAGTGGAAAGCAAAGTCATCATGTTATATATAATTCCAATAGTTGGTATTTATGTAAATCAGACATATTTAGTGAACTTTAAAAATATATATTTTAAAAAGTTTTTCCAATCATGATTTGGAAGACTTTGAGAATGCTCAGGAGGCCTGAAGTCCTCTTAACTAATGTGCTTTGATATACTGTAATGACTGGAAATATTTAATGTTCAGGGCAATTGCTTTCCCTCGTATCCCCAGACAGTCACTATCTATAAAGGTAATTTCTTTTCCTCTGGTAATTTATGAAAAACCACAACAGACATGACCATAGGCTATGTAGAAAAATCAGTTGAGCAGTCAGATCTCCCCTTGGATTTATAGTGCTCTGTTACCTCCCATATTGCCACTGTAAGAAAAATTCAATCTCATATTTTAAAAAATAATGTAAATCTATCCTGAGTCAACTCCATGGTGTCTAGACAGGTTTAGCAGAAGCTAACATTAAATTATCTCTTATTTGAGGAAAGTAATAGTATTTTAATTGGACAAACTCTTAGATTGCTAATCCACTGTCATTAGAACTAACTGAACCCAGGCTATATTTCTCTGTCACAAATCTTTCTTACACACAATGTGCTAAGATAAATGCCAACTTGCTGTCAGTCACTTACATGGGGATTACTACATAAACACTTCAGAAAGAAAATTAATAACTTTTAAAAAATTATTAGACTAATGTTTTCAATTCTAGATGAATATTGTAATATATGCTTTTCACTGAATTCTGCTAAAATAAAGAAGAAAATAATTTGATAGTAAAAGAACCAATGACTAAACTTTAATGCTTGGTTTTAATAATTTAAAGTGAATCTTTTGAGGGCAACTACTTCAGATACATGTGTTCTCTGAATGGAAAGTGTGATTTTCTTTAGTTTCTTCTATATGAATGTTGTTAAGAAAGAAATTAGTTTGTGGTCACAGATCACTAAGTAATAAATTAACTGAGCTTTCCTGGTCACTGTATACAGTTGGCCAGTAGTGAATTTGGTAGGAACAATAGTTCTGTGCTTGGTCTCAGGAGATGAGTTTGGGTTCAGGTCATCTTCCTCATAAAAGTAATATGTGATAATATCTTCCTGAAATTTTTTCTCTAGTATCTAGTCACCTGTGTGCTATATAGCCTATAACTAAATATTGCCATATAAGAATTTCAACTACTTTCTCTATGGTTAATAGAGAAATGACTTGATAATTAATTTTAAAAGGGAGGAGTTAAACTTTGTATTCCTATAAATAATAGAATTATCATCTTTGTTTGTATTTATTTAGTTGTTTTAAATGGAAAGGATGAACAAATAAAACATACAAATAAATATTTTAATACTTTTTAAAGTAATCTAGAACACAAGTTTTATTAAAATAGTTTTATTTTGTGATTTTATTTTTAAAAAGTCAGCAAAAAGACTACTGAACTTTATTTTTACCTTTTTGAAAAATTATCACATAAATATCATGTATATTTATTAATATTTCTAAAAACTGGAAAGGCCTCTATTGGCCTCAACTGCCTTGAAGAAACATTCTTAAGATTTATATGGGGCAGATACTCATTATGGCTAAAGGCAGTATTTTTAGTGTTCAGGAAATTTTACGGGTCACAGCATGGCTGTACTAGAAAAGATCCTCCAAATCATGTTCAGCTTCTCATTTGGTGGCTAAAGAACACAGGCTGAGAGATGTTAATTGAATTGCCCAAGATTTCTAAGAAAATCCAGTTAAATTAAATTAATTGGAATTATCTAAATTAATTTAACTTGATATTTCTTCCTAATATTCCTGATAATTGTTAGCCATATTTAGTGTTTGCCAAATTTTTTCTATAGAGATCCAGATAGTAAATATTAATGTTTTAGGCTTTTCGAGCCACAGGGTCTCTGTAGCAACTGCTCAACTCTGCTGCTGTAGTGTACAAGTATCCACATAGACAACATGTAAATGAATGAGCTTGTCTGTATGCACAGGAAATCTCAAGAGGTTTTCCTGAACAATGTGCTCTCCCGGCAGATCATTTTGTGGCATGTTGGGCATTTATTCCCTATTGTCTAAGGCCACTATTGTCCACACTTGCAGCAAGAGAGTGGGCTAGGATGCACTGCCCTGTTGAATTTTTGAATATCCATTGTATGTGCGTTGGGTTCTTTAACACTTTTTTCCTTTTTTTTTAAAGTTTCGTTGCAAAACTGATAAATGTATTCCATTCTGGTGGAAATGTGACACTGTGGATGATTGTGGTGATGGATCTGATGAACCTGATGACTGTCGTGAGTATATTAGCAAATGCTGTAATTTAGAGTTTAGAGTTCCTTACATCCCAGACACAGAAAATTGAAGCTAGATCTAAATTATTGCCTTCTGATACATTTCCAAAATTGAAATAGAAAGGTTTTATATGTCAATATTTAAAAATACTAAAAAATTTGTTGCAATGTTTTGGGTATGTCTCTGATAACTGTTATATTTGGAATGATGCTATCAGCAGTTTTTGTTATTTTTTTTTTTTTCCTCAAATTTGACTGCTTCTAGAATAAATACATTACTTCATGTAGTGATCAGTAGAGTCATAAACAGCATGTTTTTGACTTAATGTATCACCAAATTGGAAGAAAAAATGGGCAAGTTTTCAGAATACCACTCAGTGACTGAAATTGCACCTTTAGGGGATATAATCTCTCAACTTTTCTGTCAACATTAAAATCCTGAAAATCCTTTAAAAGTAAGATCTTTCCAATATAAATCATTAGGTTACTGTTAGGCAATTTAATAACGTGTTCTTAGCAATTGCCCTAAAGTGACTACTAATTATGTCTTGACATCTGACTGTGATTGCAATGGTTAAATGTTACATTTTAGCAATCATTGGTAACTTTGGTTGCAATGGACAGTCAGTAGACTTTTCCTGATAGCCTTTTATAGTTCACTCCACAGGTCACTCCAATACTGTCCTGTCAAGTTGAAGATGCTTGTAGTCAATCATGATAATTCCCTCAACGTCTCACTGGATGATCACCATGACTGGGCCTTGACAATTGAGTTCAAGATCCTTAGACTTGCACTGAAAAAAGACAGTGTACTGTTTTAGTAAAAGCTAGCTACTTTCTGCTGTAGAATTTTCACCACCTCATTATAAAGCTGTTTCAAATCTGGGGTCTCCAGGCAGTTACTTAGATGAATTGGGTTTCATTTCTCTGGTCACTACCATGTCTATCACACGGTTGAAGTTGTTTCACATTATTTACATGTCTGAAAGCAGTAAGTAATGAATTCAATGTGAAGGAAAAATGTTATAAAAGTTACTGCTTTTCTAATATAATCCTTATGTTTCTGAAAGATTCACTGCTCTTTGATTTTTTTTAAATAAAATGTTTTTCACTATGATAGAAAACATATAAAGAGGAGTATCTGTGTGGAATAGATACAATAGTATGCTTGAATTATTATTATTTTTAATCGCTGACTTAAAAGGAATGCCAAAGGAACAAGAAATTATTTTGGTGACCTTACTGTGTTTCACTTATTAAAATAAAGTTATTACTTTTCCCACGTTAAAGTGAATTTTCTATGACATAATAAATAAAGTAAATAGAACATATTTTTGTAATTTATAGAAATAAACAAGGATGAACATATTAATTTAGAGCTTTAGTTAAGAACATGACCCTTCCTGCCCAAATTTACTTTGCTTTGAGAAAATTTCAGTGACCTACAGAGAAAGTCAACATCATCTAATGCTTTTCCTCCTAAAATATTTGCAGCTCCTGAACTCTAATTTTAATCTTTACTCAAATTTTATACTAGAACCATATTGATTTGAAAAATTACCTAAAGATTTAGTATAATGAGTTTTTCACATTTTCTATCTTTCAGGATATATGGTGATCAAATATTACTTAAGATGTCTTAAGAGACATCTGAAATCTTAGAGCTTCTGTATGACCCTTATCCTGATTAAATACTAATATCTACATTTATTCATACATTTTTAAAACTGACAAGTAACATTTATCTGTATTTAAGGAGTGCAACACGATGTTGTGATATATGTATACACTGTGGAATGGCTAAATCAAGCTGTTTAACATAAGCATTATCTCACATACTTGTCATTTTTTGTGGTGTGACCACTTAAAATCTATTCTCTTAGCAATTTTCAAGTATGTAATGCATTGCTTTATCTATAGTAACCATGATAAACAATAGATCTCTTGAACTAATTTATCCTGCCTAACTAAAATGTTATGTCCTTTGACCAGCATCTTCCCAATCCCCCCAACCTCCAGCCTCTGATAATCACCATTTTACTCCATGGTTTTATAAGTTTGATTATTTTAGACTCAACATATAAGTGAAATCATACAGTGTTTGTCTTTCTGTGCCTGGCTTATTTCACTGACGGTAATGTCCTCCAGGTTCATCAATGCTGTCATAAATGACAGAATTTATTTCTTTTTAAAGGCTGAATAGTATTTCATTGTGTACATATGCCACATTCTCTTTATTCATTCATCTGTTGATGGACACTTAGGTTTATTTCATGTCTTGGCTATTGTGAATAAATCTGCACTAAACAGGAGAATGTAAATATCTTCTCAACATAATGATTTTTAATTTTTAAAAAATATACAGGCATACCTCGTTTTATTGTGCTTTGCTTTATTGCACTTTTGCAGATATTGTGTTTTTTACAAATTGAACGTTTGTGGCAATGCTATGTCAAGCTAGTCTATTGGCAACATCTTCCAATAGCATATTGTCAATTTGTGTCTCTGTGTCACACTTTGTTAATTCTAGTGATTTCCCAAACTTTTTCGTTATTATTATATCTGTTATGGTGATCTGTGATTAGTGTTCTTTGATATTATGATTGTAATTGTTTTAGGGCACACTAACCATGCCATAAAAGACTGAAAACTTAATTGATAAATGTTGGATGTGTTCTGACTGCTCCACTGACTGGATTTTCCCCATGGCTCTTTTTCTGCTTGGGCTTCCTATTCCCTAAGACACAACAATATTGAAATTAGGCCAGTTAATAACCCTGCAATGGCTTCTAAGTATTCAAGTGATAGGAAGGGTTGCATGTCTCTCACTTTAAATCAAAAGCTAAGAATGATTAAGCATAGTGGAAAAGGCATGTCAAAAACTGAGACAGGCTGCAAAGTAGTCCTCTTGCACCAGTTAACCAAGTTGTGAAAGCAAAGCAAAAGTTCTTGAAGGAAGTTAAAAGTGCTACTCCAGTGAACACATAAATAATAAGAAAGCTTAGCCTTCTTGATGATATGGAGAAAGTTTCAATGGTCTGGACAGAACATCAAACCATCCACAATATCCCTGTGAAGTGGTCCCCTACCCCCAGCCCAGCCACAGACCAGCTCAAAAGGAACCAGGCAAGCTTCACAGGAGGTAAGTGGCAGGGATTTAAGTGAAGCCCAACCTGCACCCACAGCCACAGCTGTTCCCACTCCCCATCCCCATCCTTTGCATCACCGCCTGAGCCTCCACCACCTCCGTCAGATCAGTAGCAGCATCAGACCCTCATAGGAGCTCGAACCCCACTGCATACTGCACATGTGAGGGATCCAGGTTGCGTGCTCCTCGTGAGAATCCAAGACCTGATGGTCTGAGGTGGAGCTGAGGTGAAGATACATACCCGCCCACAACCCACCCCCTGGCTGTGGAAAAACTGTCTTCTGCAGAACTAGCCCCTGGCATCAAAAAGCTGCCAAAAGCCAAAGCCTAATTTAAGGCATAGCCCTAATCCTCTTAAATTCTATGAAGGCTGACAGAGATGAGAAAGCTGCAGCAGAAAAGTTTGAAGCTAAAAGAGGTTGGTTCACGAGATTTAATGAAAGAAAACATCTCCGTTACATAAAAGTAGAAGATGAAGCAGCAAGTGCTGATATAGAAGCTGCAGCAAGTTATCCAGAAGATCTAACTAAGGTAACTGAGGAAAGATTATACACTAAACAAAAGATTTTCAATGTAGACAGCCTTATATTGGAAGAGGATACCATCTAGGAAGGACTTTCATAGAGAGGAAAAGTCAATGTCTGACTTTAAAACTTCAAAGAACAGGCTGGCTCTCTTGTTAGGGACTAATACAGTTGAAACCAATCCTCATTGACCATTCCAAATATTCTAGGGCTCTTAAGAATTATGAGCATTGGAAGTATGAACCCACTTTGCCTGTGCTCTAGAAATGGAGCAACAAAACGTGGATGACGGTATTTTGTTTACATCATGGTTTACTGAATATTTTAAGCCCACTGTTGAGACCTACTACTCAGAAGAAAAGATTCCTTTCAAAATATTACTGCTCCTTGACAACGCACCTGGTCATCCAAGAGCTCTGATGGAGATGTACAGGAGATTAATGTTTTCTTGCCTGCTAACACAACATTCATTCTGCAGCCCATGGATCAAGAAGTAATTTTAAATTTTAAGTCTTATTATTTAATAAATACATTTCATAAGGCTATGTCTCCATAGATAGTGTTTCCTCTCATAGATCAGAGCAAAACAAACTGAAAACCTCTGGAGAGGACTCACTATTCTAGATATCATTAAGAATATTTGTGATTCATGGGAGTAGGTCAAAACAGCAACATTAACCGGAGTTTGGAAGAAGTTGATTCCAACCCTCACGAATCCCTTTGAAGGTTTCAAGACTTCAATGGAAGAAATAACTGCAGATGTGGTGGAAAGTGCATGAGAACTAGAGTTAGAAATGGAGCCTGAAGATGTGACTCAATTGCTTTAATCTCATAATGGAATTTTAATGGATGAGGAGTTGCTTATTATGGATGAGCAAAGAAAGTGTTTTCTTGAGATGGAATCTACTTACAGTGAATATGCTATGAGCACTGTTGAAATGAAAAGAAACGATTTAGAATATTACACAGATTAATTTGTTAACAGTGGCAAATTTGAAAGCATTGACTTCAATTTTGAAAGAAGTTCTATTGTGGGTAAAATGCTATCAGACAGCATTGATGCTACAGAGAAAATTTCATGAAAGGAATCCTTTTTTAATTATGTGGCAAGCTTAATTGTCATCTTATTAATATTTTAAGAACTTGCCACAGCCACCTCAAACTTCAGCAACCACCTCTCTGATCATTCAGCAGCCATCAACATCCAGGCAAGACCCTCCACCAGCAAGCTTAATACTCACTGAAGGCTCAGGTGATCATTAATATATTTTAGCAATAAAGTATTTATTAATTAAGGTATATATATTATTTTTTAAACATAATGCTACTGCACATGTAGCATTAATCCCACTGCACATGTAATAGACTACAGTGTAAACATAACATTTTTATACACTGAGAAACCAAAAAAATGTGTGTGACTCACTTGTAATATTAGTTTTATTGTGGTGGTCTGGAACAGAACACACAATATCTTCAAGATATGTCTGTATGTACCCAGCAGTGGGATTGCTGGATCACATGGTTGTTCTATTTTTAATTTTTTAAGGAACTGTCATACTATTTTCCATAATAGCTGCATTAATTTACATTTCTACCAATGATGTGCAAGAGTTCCTTTTTCTCCGCATCCTTGCCAACACTTGTTATCTTTCTTCTTTTTGACAATACCCATTCTAACAAGTGTTAGGTGATATCTCATTGTGGTTTTGATTTTCATTTTCTTGATGATGAGTGATGTTGAGAATTTTTTCATATACCTTTTGGCCATTTTTATGTCTTCTTTTGAGAAATGCTTATTCAAATCCTTAGCACATTTTTTTTATTTGGGTTGTTTTCTTACTATTCAGTGGTTTGTGTTCTCCATATATGTTGGAGATTAACCCCTTATCAGAAGTATGGGTTACACATATTTTCTATCATTTCCTAGGTTATCTATTTACTCTGCTGATTGTTTCCTTCTATGTACAGAAGATTTTTAATTTGATATAATTCTACTTGCCCATTTTTGCTCTTGTCGCCTGTGCTTTTGTGGTCATATTCAGAAAGTTTTTACACAGACCAATATAATGGAACTTTTCCCCTATGTTTTCTTCTGGCAATCATACATGATTTTGTTAGTGGCATTATCTCTGCCATCTTTAACATAGAAAATAAACTTATCTATAGCTGATGGGTTAACAGTTTTGAATATCTGCAGGCATGATACTTTAATTTTAGAGTCATGATAAGGTGAAAAATGATATGCATGAGTCCATAGAGTGTTTAGATTTCATTTTTGAGTAGCTGTGTCATCAACATTTGCCGATATTAAGAGCACTGGCAATTCCTATGACTTCACCTGAGAAGGAAGGAAAGCATGATTTCAGGGCCACATACCTGCAAACATACCTAATGTTATTTAGATAAATGTAGATAAGAGTAATGCATCGAGAATTCTCTGGCATCATAAGTGTGTTATTATGTTTGTTATGATACTCCAATACACCAGGATCATTCTAGAGACAAATATGAAGGTCAGATGGGCTTCCAAGTTATTTCCAAGCATTCCTTTAACAGTTGCAACCCTTTTTATGTGAGAGCTGTTTTAATAGCAAAAATATTAAAGGAAACTGTACATGAAGCAAAATGAAATAGAAGAAATGAACATCTTTAAAGCATGAGAAAATTATGTATCATTCGGTTTAAATATTTAGTATGATTGATTAACAAATGTTATAGATTGGACATAAATGACTTTCAGTGTTTCAGAACTCTCTTAAATCTATGGAAGTGAAGCATATATTGAGTTGTTTTTTAAAGAATGTTTAAATTTTCAACAAATATTGTAACTATAAAAGCACAATTTATTTTATAATGAAAGTTTAAAATGTCACTTATTAGTGTTTGATTCTCTGATTTGAGCTAATAAAGACCATATTATTAATCTCAAAGTGATTAGTAACATAATTAGTATCATTAGTTAAAAGATAAGTGTTTTATTGCAAGCAACATAGTTTGTGAGGAGACTTCAGAATCAGATGTGGATTTGAATCGAAGTCTGGCATTTACAAGTTATACATCCTTGGGTGAATTATTAATATTTATGAAACTTAGTTTACTTAGTTGTAAACTAAGTTCCTAAATTGGTCATGGTGATGCCAGAGTGAAAAGGTTATGATGAGATTAAATTAATAATTGGATGTGAAAGGGTCTGGCCTAGTTTGTGATACAGAGTGGCTCAATAGATCCTACTTTATTATTATTATTCCTCATATAAACTCAAAGAGTATAGCAAAAGGAAATGCATTATCATTTAGGACTTATAATATGTGTATTGTATGCCAAAATATTTGCTGTTTATAAAATATTATCTTTATATTATTAAAATTATGGAAATGCATATCAATATAAATTTGATCTAAAATGTGATAGATACAGGAAGCATTTGCTTTGATTAGGTCTAGAGAAGAGGCATTGAGGACAGCTCATAGGCACATCACAGATAGCAAAGTGATCAAGGAGAAATTATTTTTTAAAAAACGATATTGGAATAATAGCTGTATTACAATAAATTTTCACTTCATTGAAATAAGGAGACTTTTATTTTTAAAAAAATTTTGCGTGTTTATATGTTGTTAATCCCTACCCTCTTACCAACAGTTTATGAACTGTTACCTGAGTTACTCATGGCTCAGCTGAACACCTGAAGCTAATAGCTATCTAGATGTGAGTCATTCACATTGTGTTCTGTATATGTTTAATATAATAACATAATAGATATTTTGAATATCAGAAAAGCTCTGTTTAAGAAGTCATGAGCTAAGTTTGCCGTTCTACAATACCTACATGTTTTCTCCCTCAGCTGAATTTAAATGTCAGCCAGGCCGATTTCAGTGTGGGACTGGACTCTGTGCTCTGCCCGCTTTCATCTGTGATGGAGAGAATGATTGTGGAGACAATTCTGATGAACTCAACTGTGGTAGGCGATTAAATTCCTAACTAAAGAACATAAATCTAATTCTTAACTGATTATGTCTGCACTGATTTAAATTCAGACACAGGTCTTAGGTCAAAATTTTTTGTTCTCTCTTATCATTTAGACACACATATCTGCCTATCAGGTCAGTTCAAGTGTACCAAGAACCAAAAATGTATCCCCATAAACCTCAGATGTAATGGACAAGATGATTGTGGTGATGAGGAAGATGAAAGAGACTGTCGTAAGTCACCTCAAAATGCTTTGCCTTGCCTTGCTTTTGACTCCCAACTTAAGCTGGTCCAAAAATTATTATTATGATACAGAAATTTATACAGCGTAGATGCAATACAAAACAGTAATTACGGTCAAATAATTATAAGTAGATGCCAATTGGGATAGATTATTTAAGAACTCCTATATAAAAAGTATCACACAGGTTATGTTTACTTTAAAAGCTACCTGGAAATTACGACAAACACAGACAACATTCAGTCATCTGCATCATCCTTAAGAGAAGCATCAGATAGGATATTACAGTTGATTACTCTTTTGTTTTTTATAAATTGATTTTTTTTGCTGATATTAAGTAGTTATGGGTAATTTGCTTCTGTTGATTCATTAGTTATTTGAAATCAACTCTATTTTAATTAGAGATTTTTCTCCCATGAAATATATATTGAACTTATGATGAGACATACAGAATCTGGGCAAAATAACCTAACAAAATTACTTGAACAAAATTGTGAATAATATTCCATTTAATGTATCTTAACAGGATACTTGAAAGAATAATAGTAAAACATTTTTTATTCTTTTCACCTCATATTTCCTTCTTCCACCAAAAATCAAATTGCATTAAATGAAAGGCAAAAAAGTTTGCACCATATGCGTATATGCACATAGGCAGGTGTGCATGTGTACACACACACACACACACACACACACACACATACGCACACAGGATCTGAAGGTTAGAGCACCTGTCAAGTTTCAGGGTTTCAACAGAACTGCTGTCAACATTTCTGTCCTGCTGAAGTTTTATTTTATTCTCTAAAACTTTTATCAGTAAATAATGTGCAGTCATCCAGCAATTTGATTAAGATGGTGCATTCAGAATAAAGTCAGTACCAGTTCTTTATGGTTAGCCATTCTAGATGCTGATCCATTAAACTGACTAGGATTTGTGATGCAGTTTACAGTCTGAGCTGGATGTTCACTTCCCTCAAAACTCAACACAACTCCTGGAGATTTTGATAAATTTCATGCTTTTTATTTCCTCATTCACTTAATGTCTTCCAATTTTAGTATTTTTAAATTTATAAAAATGTGTATGCATAAATTCTTAAATTTATCTGGAAAAATGTATTTTGAAAGGCCCTGAATTCTTTACTCATAAAATTAGTTTCCAAGTACCTAGTGAAATACATAAGCAAGAGTTTTTTGAAAAATCTGATTTTTATCATATATCATTACAGAAATACGTTTTGTTTATTTACTTCTGGAAAAGATATCATAAGTACATTATAGGTAATTAAAAGTTAAAATTTCTCACTTTGAGAGCCCTATTAACTAAAAGACAATACATTTTTAATAAATCATTTTTAACATTTGTCTGTATAATTGCTTTTTATAAATACAATGTCTGCTCTTCTCCAAAGCTACATTTTAATAAATGTTCTCCTCTTAAGCTGAAAACAGCTGTTCTCCAGACTATTTCCAATGTAAAACTACGAAACATTGCATTTCCAAGCTGTGGGTTTGTGATGAGGATCCAGACTGCGCAGATGCATCAGATGAGGCCAATTGTGGTGAGTGTTTTGTGACTGTGGGCCTTATCCACTGGTTCTTGTGTCAACATCTGAGATGGCCCCAGTGAAAGGAATTTGAACACAATTCTGATGAAACTAAGCTCTTACATGAGAAAGTTTTGTCTCTGTGTCCATAAAGGCGTAAAATACTTAGGCTTCTATTTTACAAAAAGAATGTGGTGGTAAGATGGAAGAATAACTATTCCTTGGTATAACCCAAAATTTTAGCAAAGACAGATCAAAGAGATGGGATAAGACCACCATCTTCTGATACTAGAAAGTGCACATGGCAATATTAGCATTTAGTGAACAGAAATAGGGAAAAACTATTTCCATATTGTTCTAAAATTCATTTTTCTGCTTATATGCATAAGATTATTCATGCAATGATTATTACTCTTCATTCTTAAACACAATGGGAGAAAAAGATAAAAGCATCTGTTCTATTTCAGTAGATGAAAGTGATCACTTGTTAGCATTTGTTTCTGAAATGTTAATATTTTCACTTAAATTTATTTTGTTTAAAATAATTATTCCTTAATTAGCATTGCAGAAATGGAGAATATATTCATTTTGTTTCATGTATTTGATCCTATCTTGAAAATTTCAACAGTGAGACAGAAATGAAGAACGGTTGCCATGTGTAATTCATATTATCAACATTTACTAAACCTTAATTGAGCCTGTTTTGTAGACAAATATGCCAACTTGACATTCTTGGAAGCAAAAAGCATTTAATCTAGTAATTTATCAGAAAAAACAAAATTTTTCTAAACTAAAGATAGGACCTCCGGACTTCATATAATTGTGTTAAATGCATGTGCTAGATTCCACATTACTCTTATTTAACTTTTCTAGGGAAAATGAGAATAACAGAAAGCTTTAATAATATCCAGCAATCCCACTGCTGGGTATATATACAAAGGAGGGAAAATCAGTCTATCAAAAAGATATCTGCACTCCCACGTTTATTGCGGCACTATTCACAATACCTAAGATTTGGAATCAACCTAAGTGTCCACCAACAGATGAATAGATAAACTGTGGTGCATATACACAATGGAATATTATGTAGCCACTGAAAGAATGAAATGCTACCATTTGTGACAACATGGATGAAAGTGGAGAACATTATGTTAAGTAAAATAAATCAAGCACAGAAAGTCAAATCTTGCATGTTCTTACTCTAAAGTGGGAGCTAAATATTAATATTAAAAACAATTGATGTCATGGAGACAGAGTAGAAGGATGGTTACCAGAGGCTTGGAAATGTAATGGGGGTGGGGAGGATAAAGTGGGGATGGTCAATGAGTGCAAAAATATAGTGAGATAGAATGAACAATATTTGATAGGACAACAAGTGACTGTAATCAACAATAAGTTAGAGTATACTTTAAAATAACTAAAGGAGTGGAATTGGAATGTTCCTAATACAAAGAAACAATAAATGCCTAAGGTGATGGATACCCCAATACCCCGATTTGATTAATCTGCATTGTATGCCTGTATCAAAACATCACATGTAGCCTATAAAGATATACAATGATTAAGTACTCATAATAATTAAAAAGAAAAGATAAGTAAAAAGCAACATTAAAAAACCTTTCTGTGCTCTGAAATTGTATTTATATTGAACAACACTTATGAGCTACATGTATAAGCATTGCCAATAATAACGTCTTTCAGTGATTTTCCTAATACCGTCTTCCATATAATTGTGTCTTCACAGTATGCAACCGGTGTAGCTTATCACAGTATTGTAAAACTACCATTTACCACTTTGTGGAATTGGTTTTCTCACTCAATTCACAAAGCTTCAAACTATATTCATCACTGATTTGTCCATAGCAATTATTATACTAAGGAATTTTGTAGTCTAGCTTATATTACTGGTTAGTTTGCTTTGTTGTCTTTTGCACTTTCATTTACCAAAGCAACATGGAATATTGACTTATTAAGTCTCTAAATAATTTTTTGATTAGAGTGTTATTTCTATATTTTGTTCTTCTTCTTCCTCACTTTGGTATAATTTAACTGGTTTTGGTAGATTATATTGTTCAAACCAATGATTATCAATCATCATAATAATAATGCCAAATATTCGGTTGGTGCTGCCCATATGGCCCAGGAAATGTGTTAAAGGCTATATAGAGATTACCTCACTTAATCTCTTTATTCTCCCTATTTTATTGGTACAAAAAGTGGGCACAGGGAGGTTTTATAAATTGTCCAGAGTCCCACAGGTAGCAAGTGGTGGAACTGGGACTTGAATCCAGGGTTATTTGACACCAAAGCATCTGCTTTGAACCTCTGTGGACATAGCATAAATACACCTCATTCTTTTTCTGTAAAAAGAAAAAATATTTAAGTGTTTTCAATAATGGGGGTACGCAGGATTATCTCAGCTACAAGTATTGCTGTAAGTTTCAGACCGGTACATATACACATACTTACATACAGAGGGAGGAAGGTGCAAAGAATTGTCATTTAATTTGCATTCAACTCTGCAAAATTTCACTGCGGCCGGGTGCTAATGTACTTTAAAGGAACTTCTACATCATATCTTGGTATAGCATTTCACAGTCCTTATTTTTGAAGGGGATAAGAGGCCACCTCACTCCTTTTTCTTCTGTCTTCAATAAACATAAAAATGTCACATGTTTATGCTAATTCTATTAGCACTCCTTGGGATGATTCCCCTGCTAATGCTTTACTGCACAAGAAATAACTTCTTAAAGGTTAACCCTATCATGCTAAGGCTCTACTGTGTGAATCAAGTACATGTTTCTTTGTGGGTAGGAACAGAACATGTCTGCAAAAGGGGGTGTTAGTCACTATTTTACATGTCCTATGCCCTCAGTCCCTAGCAGGATATAGAAAAGACTTGCATTAAGTATCCATTGAGTGTCTAGCCCATTCCCTGTTGCGAATCTCGATTTGCAATGCATTTTCATTTTAACTGCCTTCCATATTTTATGAGCCCAATGCTGAGTTTAAGGGGAGATTCTCTTCTACTCTTGGAGTTCACCTACCTCTTACCTCTGATTTCTCAGCAATAGCATTTATATTTATCTATAGTTCTGTATCAGTTGGATTCTTTCAATTCTTAAGTCTTAGCATTGTAGTTCGTTCTACCTCAACATATCCTAACTGAAACAAGTTGTTTTGTTTTGCTTTCAATTGTGTAATTAAAAAATGTACGGGGGAGACAAGGAGAGAGATAGAGAGGGGAGAGAGAGAAGCACTATGGAAAAACAAAGCAGAGTAACTTAACACAAATAAAATACACATGTAGTATAGGGAATTAAAATGACAATGTATAAATATTTTAAAAATTATTCTATGTTTATATTTACTGGAATAGCACATGATTATTTAATTTACTCCAGTGTAATTGTTGAGGTCTTTAGGTACTCACAAATTTAACAACAAGCATTCAATCTGTGGAAGAATTTTATGCTAATCTATAATTTAAAAAGGCTATGAATAGCTGTAGATTAAATGCAGTTTAGGAATTCAGGCTTAATAAACTAGTCTTGATGAAACTTTGGACATAAATTTTAAAAATTAAATTAACTATATAATGTCCCATCTTATTAACATCTAGTTTTTGAGATGGCTAAATGTATGAATCTTTAAAAAGCTACATTTGGCATATTTGGATTAAGTTAATAAATATCTTTGAAAAACATCTTTTAGCTCTATTTCTGTGTAAGTAAAGATTTAAATTTATGCTAGGCTTATGATCACAAGATAGTTTCAATTTCCTTTTGTGAGTTGTTAATAATGCTTATAAAATTACTTCTTTTTGCTTGAAGGTATTTACTCTTTTCTAACTTTATACCTAAAGAAAAAACTTTAAAGAACTTTTAAAAATGTATATAAATACTCTTTTATTAGATTGTAAATGTTGACTGCTCTTGTAAGGCCATTTCACTATTTATTACAATATTGGGGAAATGCCAGATTTGACTGCCTGACCAAAATAAGCAGAATACCCAGTTCTAGCAGCTCCAGGATATTCATTCAGAATATCAACTTGGAATTAATGCAACAATATTACTCAAAGATTTTTCAGCTTCTGCCTGCCATTTTCTATTTTAGGAACTCATTGAGAATTTAAGGATTTGACAGATCTATTAATACACTAGATTCATACTTTGGTTCAGTAATCAGAATTGAAACATTTCTACAATTTGACTCACAAAATGGTACCGGGATCTGTGTCTATTATGTTTTCTCTTTCCAGTTCATATTTTAGACATTTAGTTCCCTTGATGCCTATAAAATAATCTCTCTTTTTGTTAGTTATTTTTCTATCTGGACTCTCCTGGCCAACTCTGCTCCTATACCCCAGCTTTCTAGAATTCGCCATTTGTTTTGCCGCATCACTTCTCTCTGTGGTCGTGCTTTCTGCTTTTGTTTTTTCTGCATCCTTTGGTCTAATCAAAAGACTCTGCCTCTGAGTTAGTTCAGCTTCATTTGCTGCTTTTGAGTAGTCTTGGTTTAACCTGCTGCTTGGCTAATTATCTTTAATTAACGTGCCAGCTATAATCACACTAGCTAGGGCTTGTGAGAAGAACTTGAACTTCCTGCAGTAGCTTTGTACATGCTACAGCCTGGTTTTTCCAACATGACACTGAACACATTCAAGCCAAAAGGTAAAACCTATCAACTTGTGTTTTTATTTTCCTTTAAATATGTGACCAGGAAATTTGAACCAGGCTACTCGAACTATAGTTACAAGCTGTAAAAATGTAATAGATTTTTTTTTTTAAGTTAAAGCAAATACACATTAAATTATAAAATATTTCAAACATACAGACTTGTATAGAAAGTTATATAATAAATACCATGTACCATTTTTAACAGATTTTAACATTTGGCCAAGATGTCTCTTTTAAAACATTTAAATATCTATAGTAACAACTAAAGCCCACCTCTACCCTTTCCCCTCCATTCATCCCATTGTTCCACAGTGGTATCATTCACATGTATTGGCTGTCTTTTTTATAAAAATTGACTTTCACTATATAAATATCTATCCATTAATATATACCAAAGATTTTATAGAATTTTAAAGATTTAAATAAATGATATCATATTTTCTATATTATTTTGAAGCTTAACACTTCCAGTATTTCAGTTTATTCATAAACATAAACATGATTTATTAATCCATTTCCCTACTAAGGGTTATTTCTACAGGTTATACTTATTAAATATTATTAAACATTCATTAGCAAATCTGTCACAAATCAACTTGTGCAACCTCTGCTATAGACACTGTGAAGTCTCAGTTCCCTGTTAGGTGCTATAATTGTCACCTTGCGAGAAAGTCCATTTGAGGCAGCCTTGACAGCATCCAGAGGCAGGATGCTGTTAACCCTGCAGTCAGGAGCAGACTATATTATACTTAGGATGGAGGGCCTAGGGGAAGCCTGAAGAGTGAATCTCTGGTATTGAGGTCTATAACCATAGTAAAATAATTCATGATATTTGAATTTAGTTACTTGTGAATTCAGTTATTTTCAAAAAGTTGTATCAACTTATACTTAGAATAGCATTTAGCAAATGTTAATTCCAGGATTCCAGATAATCCATGTGGGATAAGTTCTGTGCTCTTATACACAGGAAAGGATGATGTACTAAATTCTGTATCTTGGAAAATGGTGCACACTTACAAATATTTTGTTAGGACATCTGTCTAGTATTTTTAATCAGTATTTCCTGAATTTAAATATGGGATACAAATGTATGTACGATATTATGACGAGCAAAAAAGATGATCTGAACATCCTCAAGTGCCTCTACCCTATGTGGCTGTGACTTGTGAGTGTACTGTGTGTGGTGGGGGCTGGTTGTTGAGGAAGGCTG
>RJWJ010014829.1:0-37248 GCA_004363605.1 Indri indri | reverse complement strand
TGAAATAATGTTTTCATTTGCTTGCCATCATTTTTAAGCAGTTTAAAATATATTCAACCTCACTAATCATAATAGAAAAGCAAATTAAAACATAATATTAACATTTTTTCATAATATTTTTCACTATAAAACTGGGAACATTTTTAAATGTAATAATACACCCTGTTGACAAGGGTGTGAGAAAACAATTCTCTCTTCCCTGATTGGTGGGGCTGTAAACTGATGCAGCCTCTTAGGAGGCAGGGGTGGTTAGAAAATGTGTATGAAAAATTTAAAGGCAAAATCTAAATCAACCCACAATTCGACCTCTAGGAATTTATTCTTCAGATGCTCTTGTGCATCTGTACAAAGACATGTATGCAAAGACATGTATTCAGCACTCTCTGTAATAGCGAAAGACTGGAAGCAACCTCATTGTCAATCAACAGAAGACTGGATACATGAGATCTTGTATGCGTCAGTTGGGCTCTCTGAGAAGCACACACCAAGACAGAGTGCAAAAGGTAGGATTGTGTAGGAGATGCCACTGGAGCACAGTTTAGAGCTAACAAAGTCTCCACCATTCTGGAAGGCAGCAAAGATTATCCATTAGAGCAATGGCCAGGCCCTGGTACCGACCTTTTTCAGTCACTGGCTGTGACCACAACTCAACAGCTAAGGGGGACCCTGAAAGAGCTGCCAGGTTAAGACTTTCAGCTCCCTACTCCTCACGACTGGACAGTGAACCTTTTCTTAAAGGAATATCTGGGCAGCTCATCTCCAAGTCTGGCACAAGTGTCGCCCATAGGACAAAGATGAAAGAGATGAATCTGTATGTATTAGTATGGAACAATCTCCATCATATTAAGTGAAAGTAACAGTAAATTGCAAAAGAGAACACAATGTTTTGGAACTAGACAGAGGTGATGATTGCACGACAATGTGAATGTACTAAATGCCACTGGATTGTACACTTTAAAATGATCATCCCAGCACTTTGGGAGGCTGAGGTTGGAGGATCACTTGAGGCCAGGAGTTCAAAACCAGCCTGGGGCAACATAGTGAGACCCTGTCGCAAACAAAAAAAAAAAAGTTTAAATCAGCTGGACATGGTGGTGCACACCTGTAGCCTTAGCTACTCAGGAAGCTGAGCCTAGGATTTCGAGGCTGCAGTGAACTATGATCATGCCACTGCACTCCAGCCTGGGTGACAGAGTGAGACTCTGTCCCTAAAAAAAAAAAAAAAAAGATAAAATGGTTAATTTTGTTATGTGAATTTCATCTCAACATCTCAATTCTTAGAAAGAGAGAGAGTATAGTGTGTTACCATTTGTGTTAACAAAAAAGAAAATGCATTTATATGCATATAAACACAGATAGACATGGAATCTCTCTGAAAAACCACTAGTACTGTGGTCTCCAGTCAGAAGAGAGATTCAATTTTCACCAAACACCCTTGGTGCTGCTTAAATTCTTACCATGTGCGTGTAATTACACCCCCTCAAAAAAGAAAATCATTAAAGATGTTGTTTAATTGTTCTGATGAATGAATAAATTACTTGTCATCAAGAAAAACAAATGAAAAATTCACTGCAAGACTATTATTAGCAAGACACTGTTGTATTGATCATTCAATTTCAGAAAATTCGGCCTCCATGGAGGTGCACAAACATCATACATCAGGTTCAGTTTATCCTCTCTCCCAGGGTCAGAGTACTTCAGGAACACAGACAAAATAAATTCCTGAAACCAAATGGCAGATATCACTACCTGCGAGAAAGTATATCTTATTGAAAATTCCTTCACTGGCTGCTCTACCATTCAGCATTGGGCAAATTAGCATGTCTTTAAAATAGACTTTGTTATTTTAAAGATGGCAAAATAACCAAGTCATCAATGTCTCCCCTTTCATTAAAATGTAAAGGACTGGTTGCCTCTTGTTTTCTCCACCAATCGTCCAAGGATGTCTTTTGAACCCACTTGATGGTGTCGCTCAATAAGGGCACCTTTTTCAACTTGGCTGCCTCTTTTCAGCCAAAAATAATTTCAATGTTTTCTGCAGCTCTGGGCTCCGCTAGCTTTTCTATTATTACATGTACTTTTCACGGTGATTCTAAACCGACCTTGAATGAAGAGACAAACAATTTTTTTTTATCTGTTTGTTTGATTGCACTTCTCATTGTACTGCTCCAAGCCAAGACTTTTCTTCTGAGTTGCAAAAAAATACTAGTACTTTATTTCCAAAGTCAAACAAGTGGTTTTCCAATGTCTCTGCAAGTGTTTTGTTTTATGCAGTCAGTGCTCTCAGACTTTTCTTGATGGAGAGACATATGGTTTGGGCCCATTTTAGCAACTCTATAATAAAACCAATTATAAAAATAAGCATCTAAGAATATCTTCTGCTTTTAAGATTGACACCACTGCTCACAACTGAGTCAATTGCTAGTTGTGGTTGGTAATGCACACAGCATTTTTGTGGTCAAGTTCACTGTGGCAAACTCAGAGGCTTTTGATCACAACACAGGGGCTTTGGATTGTGTGGACATCCATTCATTACATAGAACATGTCACTGATTTCGAGGGTTCCTTTTTATTTATTTATTTAAGAGTATTACAGGGTACAAACATCTTGGTTACATGTACTGCTTTTGTACAGTTTGAGTCAATGTTATAAGAGCACCCATCACCCAGATAGTGCGCATTTTACCGTTAGGTGTGGATTTACCCAACCCTCCTCTCTCCCGTCTACTTGATTTCTGTTGAATTTTACTTCCATATGTGCATATAAGTGTTGATTGATTAGTTCCAGTTTAATAGCGAGTACATCTGGTGGTTGTTTTTCCATTCTTGCAATACTCACTTAGAAGAATGGTCTCCAGTTCCATCCAGGTTGTAACAAAAGGTATTAGTTCCCCATTTTTTTATAGCTGAGTAGTACTTCATGGTATATGTACACCACATTTTACTAATCCATTCATATATCCATGAACACTTGGATTGATTCCACATCTTTGTGATTGTGAATTGTGCTGCAATAAACATTCTAGTGCAAGTGTCTTTTTTATAAAATGACTTTTTTTCCTTTGGGTAAATGCCCAATAGTGGGATTGCTGGATCAAATGGTGGGTCTACTTTCAGTTCTTTGAAGCATCTCCATACTGCTTTCCATAGAGGTGGTACTAGTTTGTAGTCCCGCCAACAATGTGTGAGTGTTCCTTTCTCTCTGCATCCACGCTAGCATCTGTTGTTTTGGGACTTTTTGATAAAACCCATTCTCACTGGAGTTAGGTGATATCTCATTGTGGTTTTGATTTGCATTTCTCTGATGATTAGAGACATTGAACATTTTTTCATGTGTTCATTGGCCGTTTGTCTATCTTCTTTTGAAAAGCTTCTGTTCATGTCTTTGCCCACTTTTTAATGGAGTTGTTTGATTTTTTCTTACTGGTTTGCTTGAGTTCTTCATAGGATTTCAAGTTTTTGCTTCAAACTCTTAGGTAAAAATATAACTTTATACTTACTGCTATTTAAGAAAGCAAGTGAAAAATGACACTAAGATCCCCAAAGCCAGAATTTCAGCAATGCTATGTGCAGTTCATTTTTTTTCATTCATATATTCATTCAACAAATATTTATGAAGCACCTATTTACATGTCAGGCACTTCACAGGGCCTGGAAATACAATAGTGGGCAATAAAAACACAGTCCTTGACCAGGTGGAGCTTATGACCTAGTAGGGGGATATGGATGTTAAATAAATAATCATACAAACAAATACATAATTACATATTGTGAAGTATTCAAAGGAAAAATATGCCACCCTCAAGAAGTAAGAAAAACCTTTAAGAAGGCTGTTGTGCTGATTAAAGGGGATAATGCCCAGAACGTATCAATTAATCAGTGCTCAAAAACAGTATTCTTTTCATTATCCAACCCTTTGCCCCCTACTCTCAACTTTGGCCTTTGTAATATTGTTGTTCTCCAAGTGGGTTAGATTTTGTCCTGTCTTTGCCCATCCACTCACCGCCCCGCAAATCTCCTCTCTATTCCTTTTATGCAAGACTGAGGTTACCCCTTCTCAGTCCATAAGTCCCCAAGTCATTGACTTTCTTGTCCAAGGCAATTTCTTCTGCAATGCTGAGCGAAGAGCTGTGTTCTCTTCTATTATCAACAGGTCCTTCAGGTAATGTGATCTATTTAACAGGCCCTCGTCTTTTATTATTATTGACAGCAAAAGGGTCAGCTAGGCATGGTTTTTCTGATCCTACTGTGGTTGCTAGTGCATTTGCTCAAATAAAGAATAAAATGCCCTTCGACAGGGTATTCTGAATATGATTCATTGTCCTTGTCCACATGCATGGTCCTCAAGGAAGAGTTGCCATGATAAGGCAAATCACATTAGCCCCCTAGAAACAAGAGGATGTCATGGAAATTTCTAAAGTATAAAATTGTTGGCTGTTTTCATGTAGACTAACTGCAAATTCTGAGGCCAGAAAAATCCAAGGTTCGCAGTAGCTGCTTCTGGATAACTCCCCAGTTAAATCAATTAAGGAATTAATAAATAAATAAAGCTTAAAAATTGATTGGAATAATATTATGCCAACATCAATTTCTTGGTTTTGACAATGTCATAGGGTTATGCAAATATCATTGAGGGAAGCAGGTGACGGGTATAAAGAAAACCTCTGTACTATTTTTGTAACTCCTATGAATCTTAAACTATTTCAAAATGAGAGGTTAACATTTAAAACCCAAATGCAACTTAAAAAATTAATTATGGCAATCCAGCTTTGAAACATTCTGTGGCTGTACTTCTACATGCTTTGAGGGGGAACAAAATACAGACAGTCCCCAACTAACATTACAATGATTTGACTTAATATTTTTTTTTTTTTTTACTTTACCGTGGTGTAGAAAACTCAACTCATTCGGTAGAAACCATACTTCAAGTACCCCCACAACCATTCTATTTTTCCCTTTCAGTATAGTATTCAATAAATTGCATGAGATATTTAAAATAGGCTTTTTTTTAGATGATTTTTCCCAACTTTAGGCTAATGTAAGTGTTCTGAGTGGTTTAAGATAGGCTATAGGCTAAGCTTATGATGTTCGGTAGGGTAGGTATATTAAACGCATTTTTGGCTTAAGATATTTTCAACTCATGATGGGTTTATTGGGAGGCAACCTCATTCTAAGTCTAGGGAACATCGGTACTTTACAAGTCATCAAAGCTCAAAAGCAGAACAAAAGCCATATGAAAACCCAGGTATACATAACACTATAAAAACACCTCCATTGACAGAGTGTGAGTTCCCAGCCTATTATTCCAGAAGCCTGAGTGCTAGCAACAGTTCCCAGGTCTTGTGATAAAGCTCATCTCCTATCCTGGGGCTCTCTGGACCACAATGCAAGAGTGTCCCACCAAGCCAGCCAGTCCCAGGGCCCTTCTCACCTTCCTCAGCCTAAGTCCTGAAAAGTTCGCTGGGCCAAATGGTCGACCACACGTTTATTCCCCCGTGACTTTTGGCACAAATGTCCTCAAATATGTCCGCTAAGCTCATGTGCAATACTAAGAATACCAAAAGTAGCTGACATTGATTGGAAACTTCTAAGCCCTTTACATCCATTATCTTACTTAATTCTCAAAACACCGATCAAGAGTTAGAGGAAATAATCCACTCTTAAGCCAGCAATCCTAAACCAGCCAATCTTCCATGCGGTTTTCTGTTTCTATGGCAATTAGGGCCCGTCTCCCCACACCCACCTTCATTCCTGACCTCTCTGGAAAACCTTTCCCCTTCCTCTTCCAAGGTCAAAGAATTTATTACGTAAGTGAAAAACTTCTGGAGTGTAGAGGGAGGAAAACAATCACTCCCGCCTTCAACTAAGAGTGTGAAAAATAAGCTTAACCAAACCCGAAATAAATTTTAAAATGCCTTTGAAAAGACTTATAAATCAAACAGCACTTGTCCATCTCTCTGCTCTTCAAAATTATCATGCAGGCACCTGAAGTTTAAGCAAAGAAATCCATTAAACAAACAAACCTGAAATCGTAAAACCCAGATTTAGAGATTTATCCCTTCAGTCTAATGAATGTCCAATTCAGAATTCCATTTTGTCTTCAAAGAGCCCTGAAGGTTCTTATCTTTGTTATCTTTCTGTACTGTTAGCAGAAAATATTACATCTTTGAAAAGAAGAAAAACATTATTCCCAGAGCTAAAACAGAAAAGCTTTGAACTATTTTAGGGATAAATCAACTCACAGTTACCAATAAACCAAAGGGAATAAAAAAGACTATTTCAAATCAAGTTGACTCCTCTTACATATATATGTAAGAGTCAATTTCCAAATCAGCCTTAGAATATACACATACACATTCAAACTCTACCGAAATGTCACCCAAGCCCCCAATCAATCAGTTAAACAATTTAATTCTTTCTCTAAGGAGGGAACCATGTAGTCAGATAAGTAAATCTCAAATAGAGCTTCTAGACCCCGATTCAGGTAGATATTATAGGCGCCATATAACCTCTTTCCCCAAGGATGGCATTCCTTCTACATTATACACAAACTTCCCTCAACTTCATTTAAATTTTAAAATGCTTCTCTCAGCTGTCTGAGTTGCTGAGTTTTGTAATCAAGAAGAATAACCGGTACCCTCAGGGTCTCCAAGCACTGTTGGGCTGTCTGTGCACTGCACAAAGGCTCCTGGCAAAGGTGATGAATGGGAAGAGCGAGGATCTAGTCCTCGCTCTGATCGCTGGGTGAGTCATCTGGCCTGGTCCAAAGGGCTTCAGCCTAAAGGGAGCAACGTCTTCCAATGTTCATCCACCACCACCACTTTCTTAAAATTCGTCTGTGCAGAAGTGGCGCCTCTTTATAATTCTCTAAAGGAACCACAGGTGCCAGCTGAGGTCCTGGACATCACCCGCCTATTGCCTGACTCCCAAGGTGGTCCACATGCCACTTGTGGGTGGAAGTGGGCTTTTGTCCAGAGCCCTCCACAAATCCATCTCTTCCCTACTATTGCCTCCCAGGCTTCACCCATTATTTTAAACTTTGCATTTCCAGTTCCATATATTGCAAGTACAGAACCCGTTCTTTCTGATTCTTAATTTTACCTAGAAATTAAAGTACAGATCTTTCCCGGAATACTCAACACTCGACATGTACTGATAGCTTTGTGAAGTGTGTGACACAATTTCAGAGACAAAGAAAAGTTGCATTACAGATGAACACACAGAGTTCTGTGCAGAGCCCAGGTGACTACAAAAGAACCTCCATATCATTAAATTTAGTAATTAAAGTGTCTGTCTTACAGTATCATATGAAAATGGCTGGACAGGTTTCCACCAAAGTTGGAGGGTACATCTGTGATGGGTTTGATTTAAAATACAGGACATGTGGTATATAAGGAATTCACCTTGAGGGTTGCTAGGAGAATCTCAAAGAGATGGACTGTGACGCTCTGGAGTTTTATGGAAGCCACTAAGATCACAACACACATGCCATATACATCAAGATGCTGTCAACAGAGAAAACCAGCAGCACTTCAAATAGAAGCCCCAGCCTGTTTGGCCAGGCGGCCACTCTTAACTGCAGGTGCTGACTTGGGCTTTAGCTGCTTCTCACATGGGCAACTCTGTATATCCT
Source organism: Indri indri (assembly GCA_004363605.1). Classification (NCBI taxonomy): domain Eukaryota; kingdom Metazoa; phylum Chordata; class Mammalia; order Primates; family Indriidae; genus Indri; species Indri indri. The sequence continues at coordinate 29,615 of RJWJ010014829.1, read as the reverse complement.
ATTCCTGGGAGAACACCAAAGAATCACGTATTAAATGATGTTTAACAATTCTCCAGGCAATTAATGGCCTGAGGGGTAGACTGAAAAATCAGGGGGAAATTGTACAAAGAAGGCAATGATTGCCCTCATTCATATAAGTTACCCTCAAGAGTCTGCAATTTAAAAAGGAACTTTAATCAATTTGGCAACTTGTGTGGCATTTTTCCTACACTATTTATAGGACACTGATGTCTCCTTACTAGCAACCATTTTCCTATGCAACATACAATGACTTCTTGAACACACCAGTAGCTTTTCAATCATTCAACAAATATTTATTGAGCACCTACTATGTGCCAAACACGGTTATAAGTACTGAGGATACAGCAGTGAGCAAAACAGACACAAATCCCTGCCTTGTAGAGCTTATATTCTGGGTGAGGGTGGGAAGACAGACAATGAACCAAAGAAAAAGTAAAGTATATATTGTAGCAGGTGTGCTATAAAGAAAAATGAAAGAGGGAAGAAAAACAGAACATGTCAGGAAGGCTCTTTTATGTAGAGTGGCCAGGGAAGTGGCCAAGAAGTGACATTTGAGCAAAGACCTAAAAGAGGTATCAGTGAGCAAGCTATCAAGGAATCTGGTGGACGCGCCTTGGAGGCAGAGAGAACATCCCTGGAGTGCGGGACCCTGGGCCAGGAGCAGGTCTGGGGCGCAGGAGGGACAGGAAGGCCAATGTGGCTGAAGGAGGTAGTGGTGAGCTCAGGCAAGTTGGCAGTGGGAGACCAAGTGTGTTGGACCTCGTGGGCGATTTTAAGAACTGTAGTTTTGACTGAGTCACATGGAAGTCACTGGAAGGTTTTGAGCAGAGACATGTCATGATCCGACTGTTTTTTCCATATGCCCTAAAACAGCATACTTGTTTGACCCTATCACCATTTCTCTTTGGAAAGACTACGGTGTGTTACTGGGTGTTGAGAATAGTTTGCTCTTCAATGTGCAGTAGCTAAACTGAATTTATTCTCACTCAAGACTGGATAGGGCCTGGCTAATACAGCAACTCCCCCAAATTCAAGTTTTTCATACATGCTGGAACATTTTTATCACCCCAAAAAGAAATCCTGTACCCATTAGCAGTCACCCCCATTTTCTCAGCCCTCTCCCCTCCGCCCAGGCCCAGGCAACCACTAATACACTTTCTATCTCTACAGATCTGCCTGTAATGAACATTTCATACAAATGGAATCATACATGTGACATTTTGCATCTGGCTTCTTTTACTTAGAGTAAGGTTTTCAAGCTTCATATTACAGCATGTATCAGCACTTCCTTCCTTTTGTTTTTTTTTTTAACAATTTTTACCATTTTTAAGTGTACATTTCAGTGGCGTTATGTACATTCAAGCTGTTGTGTAACCATCACCACCATCAATCTCCAGAATTCTTTTCATCTTGCAAACTGAAACTCTGTATTCATTAAACAATAACTCCCATTCCCTGCCCACCCCCAGCCCCTGGCAATCACCATTCTACTGTCTGTCTCTATAGACTGACTACTTTTTATTGCCAAATAATATTCTATTATATGGATATAGTGTACTACATCATTTGGTTTATCCATTCAGTTGATGGACATTTGAGTTGTTTCTACCTTTTTGCTATTATGAATAATGCTCTTTTTTTTTTTTTATCATTCTGGTTGCTGTGTTGAAAATAGACCCTAAAGAGGCAAGAAGCAAATCTGAGACAGAGGGAAGAGCCAGGAAGCTCCTTCAGAAATCCAGGTGAGAGTGGATGGTGGCTCACACATTTGAAGTGGTCAGAAATGGTCACATTCTGACGCATTTTTATACAACTTTTGCTCCTGAAGTTTTCCCTTCTTTTCCTTTTTTTTTTCCTTAACCATTACTACAGTTACTTCACTGCACTTTTGCTGACTTATTGGGTCACATGTTTAAAACACTGATATATTAAATAAATATCTACATTTATCTTTCTTGCTGAGTATATGAGTAGGTATCTAATAAAGTCTTAGCTCTCCCAGAGTTTGCCTGCATGGACCAACCAAATCAAAAGCTGCAAAATGGGAGCTCTCCAGTTTTACTGGAAAAGATTTCACAGCCTCAGCTTCTAAAAATGATTTCATCAAGTTCAATGGATACATATTCTTGAACTCTTTTCTAGCCTATATTTTCAAACAATGTTGCTAACTCTATTTCCATAGCAGCCTTCTTATCTAACATCCTGGTTAAAATGTCCAAAAGCATAGGGTTTAAAAAGCTTTTCTCCAGTGGAATGTTCTTCTCCTTCACATTTTACATGGTGATGTGATTTAAACAATATCATAAGGGCATTTTCTCTGTCAGATTAAAATTTTGTTTGCATGCATTTTTCAATAGTTTTAAGCTCTTGAATAGCAAGATATACAAGAGGACTCTGAGAGACGGATGTAACAGATATTTTATATGTCTATAACCTGCACTGCTGCCCAAGAAAGGAGGGCTGTGTTAGCAGACAGGACTTTTTTCCTGCTGAACCCCTTGAGAAGTTGGTCAACAAGCTTGGGAGAAGTCAGAAAGAACTAAAATTCTCTGCCAAGTGGAAAGAGAAAGAATTGAAAACCCAGAGAAAGTAATATCCGATGAAGTTAGACGTGGCAAAATTGAAGAGTAATACTGAGAACAAGAGCATTGAGAGAGCTGAGGATGCACAGAATGCCTGATGGATTGGTTAGTTAATTTTTTTTGCAAAGTGTGCAATGTAAATTCCACTTTGGTCTTCCCACTGGAATCATCGGGAAAATCTACACTGCTGTATTAGCTATCTATTGCTGTGTAACAAATTATCCCAAAATGTAGTGGCTTTACACAACACACATCAATTATGGCACAGTTTCTGTGGGTTGGGGATCTGAGCGTGGCCCTCTGTTTCGGGGACTCACACAGGTCGCTATCAAAGTGTCAGCCAGGTTTCATCTCAAGGCTCAATGTGGGCAGGGTCGGCTTCCAAGCTCACTCACGTGATTCTTGGCAGGATTCAGTTTCTCAAGCTGTTGTCAGAGGCCACCCTCAGATCCTTGCCATGTGGGGCTCTCCACAGGGCAGATCACACATGGCAGCTTGATTATCAGAGGAAGAGGGTGAGAAGGCAAGACAGAGCGTGTGCCAGCAAGACAGAAGCCTCAGTCTTTAATGACCTAATCTCACAAGGGACACCCCATCATGTTTGCTGTATTCTACTGATTAAAAGCTGGTCACTAGGTGCAGCCTAAGGGGTTGCACAAGGGCATGAATACGAGGAGGCAGGGATCATCTGGGGTCATCTTAAGAGCTGTCTACCACAATTACCTACTATGCTTCTGCATGAATAGATTATTTGAGAGGATTCGCACCTAGGACAATGAGGTGCGTGCAGTTAGGAGGGGCTCAGAGATAGTAATTCACAGGAACCTGCTGAGGTTTTGGTTTTCCTTGGCTGTGGAACTGGGGGTCCTCACTGGCCAGATGGACTCAACTGACACTCAGATTAATTTGAGAATTGTTTCCAGAGTCATCAACTACAGGTGCAGTGCCCAGCTGTCCCCAAGCCAGGAGGAAGAGATATGCATCTCCATGACGTCAATGACAAACTTGATCAGATAAAATAGGCAGCATTAATTGACATGACATGGGCCATGCAGGAGGTGGACTGCCACCTCAGATCAGAGGGACATTGGGGAAGCTTCTCTGGGATTCCCCTGGCAGCCTTTATGGATATATTCTTTGATATTGGATGATAGAAATGCAATAGTCAGGTCCTGGCAGGGAATGGCTATATACTCAAATGGGGTAATTCAGGACAGTTTGGGAAACTATTTACAGAAATGTGGGCAGGGCTAAGAGAAAACAAGAGATGTGAATTACTCTGGAACTTCTCAATAGTGAGGAGCCCTTACCAGCCAGGCCCAAAGGGAAAGAGGGGAGAGAGAGCGCTGTAGCTGTAAGAGCGAGCCACCCAACAGGAGCTGTGGCCTTCAGGAGGGACCCAGGCACTGCCAACCCTCAGCCTGACAGGAAGGGAGCCGGGGAATAAATACCCCAACCTCCCCTTTCACCCTCCTGACTCCTGCTCGGTCCCCATTGGCCAATCCCAGCTGGAGACCAGAGGCAAAGTAGCCTAATCAGGCTCTCTGGGCAGAGCAGGGTGGAGGGTGGACGCGGAGGTACAAGCAGAAAGTACCCAAAATACAAACAAAAAACCAGCAACTTGGTTGCAGCTTTTTGAAAGCGTAGAAGTCATAAAAATTCTCCTGGGAGTAAGCAAACACATGAGCTCTCAGAAGCTGGTATTCAAAACCTGCCTGGAGAAACACAAAATAGCTTTTAAAATGAAAAGTCTTCTCTGGAAGGGAAAAGGTGGTCTCTGGCAGTATACTTAGGAGGATTAAAGTCCCCACCCTCAACCCCACTCTGCTGCATCTGCCAAGAGAGAATTCACCAGTGCCTGGGCTAGGGAAGCTTTGGAGCCACCAGAAGCAGCTACAACCACTCAAAACTAGGGGTGCTGTTGGCAAGGGCGGTGTCAGGCACTGCAGAGGGCTTTGAGCATGCCACAGGGGTGCTGCAAGAGTGGCAGGCCTAGGAGGAAAGTGGGGGATGGAGAAGCTTCATAGCGTGTTCACAGGGCTTTGTCCTAGGGTTCAGTGTCATTACATGTCATCTCCAAGCTGCCAGGCTTCCATCGCCATCGCCAAGTACCCAACAGGACTAGTGAGGGTGCTGGACTTTGGGGACAGTCATGGATGCTAAATTCCTGACTAGACACCAACAAGGAGAAACAACCCCTGTATCCACGTGAAGCCCAGAAAGGCCTTGATGATGAGTCAGATGACAAGGTGCACCTGGGTGCCTTTTAGAAAATCAGACTTGACAAGAGCAGGTTGCTGTGTGAGCAAACTCAGACCATGCAAGAGAACTAAAGCGCCTCCCTTACAGCCCAGAATGCTCCCCCCGAGTGACGCTCAGTCAGGAGGAAGAAAGCAGGAGATGCTATTGGCTGCCCTCAGGGGACAGGAAGCATCGCCAAGTTGGACAAGCAGACCCACCCGCATCCAAATTTGGGCACCTCAAGTCAGTCGGGTACGATTCAGCCCCGAGGCCAAATTCCCAATAAGGAAACACTCAGGAGAGTGGGAGAAGCAAATTCCCTCCTCAGATTAGAGTCATCTGCAGAACAAGCTAGGGGCTTTAAGGCAAAAGCCTCACACGCTGCTTTGCTATTTTGTCATCCGTGTAAAGAAAGTTTTCAAAAACAGGGTCCCTGTAACCCACCGGGCACTGAGTTGCACTGGGGCTGAATTCAGGGTAGAGACTGGTGCTGTTAGGGCCCGTGAAGCCGAGATGCCCATACCCTGTCTGTTCTGGTTATTGAGAAAATGAGTATTTTGTGATCAACTGCACCCACTGTAAAAACCAATTTGTGGGCATCCCATAATTAAGGAAAACAGGGAAGAAAAGCCAACCCAAGAGACAGCGAGAGGGGACTGAATCCTGGTGACACTGTGGGAGTCCCTGGATCCAGCCAGGTCTGAATATCAGACCTGTGCCCACTCCTGGCAGTTATGTGGTACGAGGGTCCCGAGACACCCGCTTTGGGATCTGCTGTCAGGAATCAGCAGCACAGAGGTGAGGATAAACTCTCTCCCCACATCTATAATAGGGTACGGGAAGAGCTGGGAAACCACATGCCAAACCAAATCCGCTAAGACGTTCGTCAAGCTGAATTGACAGCAGGACCCCTTTCCAAGGAGGCAACAGGATGGAAACCACAGGGAAGCCGGGCAACACACAGAGAACGTCAGACAGAACCAAGCCACCGTTGCTTTTTCTATTGTAAGTGGCCTTGGTGTTGTGGGAGAGAGCGGCAAAGGTCCCGTGTGGCTTCCGCCTCCTCCCACTTTCATTTCATTCAGAGCCACGAAACAAAGCCCAGCGACACCCACAGGCGCTGCGGACCTGGCCCCCGTCACCTCTCCAACCTCACCTCCGCACTCCCACCGCTTAGTCTCAGCCACGTGGGTCCCTTGCTGGTCCTCCGACACCCTAAGCTTCAGTCCTGCCTCTGCGGCTTTGCACGCGCTTGTGCTCTGCGCGGATTCTTCCCCAGATACGTGCGTGGCCCCTCCCTCACCTCCTTCACGTCTCCGCCCATCCTCATCTTTTCAATGAGGCCTTTGCTGACCACCTGATTCTTATTAAAGCTTGTTCTCCAGCACCCTCACGCCCACCCCCTGGAGCTCTCGGTTCTTCCCTCCAGATTGCCTTTGCTCTGTAGTATTTGCCACCACCTGATACATGCACGTGTGTGGTTACGGTCTGCCCTCCCCAGTCCCCAGCAGAACACAAGCTCCATAAGCGCAGCGCTTTGTGTGCTGCTGTTTCTGTAGCGCCCTGCACAGGGCCTGCAAAAAAAGTAGGTTCTCCATAAACTTTTGTTAAATGAATAATGAATATATTCTGATCCTATCTCCCCCTCTCTTGTAGTACGGCTGAAGTTTCCCAATCTTTGCCTGATTGAAGGTCCTTCTGAGTTCAGTTTTGGGCAAGGAGGGTTCACTCCTACATTCCACAAATACGTAATAAACACGAATCATGACCAGCCTCTGGGGGCTGCTGGGCAGTGGGAACACGGCAGTGAACAGGACAGCTAAGGGTCCCACCCACAGGGACTTACGTTCAGGTGGGATACATGCTGGGGAGCCATCATGTTCGTTGCTCCAACCCCAGACCTTGCCCAGTGTGACAGGTTCTGGAGTTGGACAGGGCACCGGTGGGAATCCAGCAGGCTGCCCACCAGCATCTCAGGTTGCCTGTCCAAAGACACCAAAGAGGGTCACAGAGGAGCAGTGGGGAGTGGGGTCTCGGTGGGGCTGGCATGGCAGGGAGCAGATGAAGACAGGGTAGGTCTCCAGAGGGAGCGAAGCTCATGGCCAGACTTCTTGGACTAAGTCACTTCAAAGAATCTTCCAACTCCCAGCATGAGCAGAGCAGATGACCACACACCTGGAGGAGAGCCAGACAGCTTCTCCAACTGGGACATTCTTCCCTAAGGATGGGCCAATGCATCCAGTCCAGATGCTATTACTTGACTTGAAAATCCTTCTGAGGGACTCCAGGTAAAAAGGCCTTGATTGCACCAGGGAGCGCAGCTAAGCCGTGGAGTTGGAATGGTTGTTGGAGCAGTGAGTGCTCCAGGTGAAGCAGTTCAGTGAGTCACGAGATCCCAAGTCTGCCGTGGTGAAGCAGGTGGACGACCACATTATGAGCATAAGCTCTGACCCCCGATTTCCTCTAGCACATGATTTCTATGACACCCGGTCTTGGAGATGGCAAACAAGTGAGTACAGGACAGAAGTTAGGGGCCGTAATCAGGGATTAAGTAGCATAGCACTTTTAGGAGGCAGAAGAGCTTGACAAATGGGCATAGTGTGCATAGGAAATAATGGGACGGGTAAAGCAAGGAGAAAACGTATCATCTTCCTATCAAGGGACTGGGACCAGCCCTGTGCAAGGGGGGCATGTGGAAAACATGATGTGTAAGTCAGCTGTTGTGGCAGTAACAAATAACCCCCAAATCTTGATAGATCCCCATAACAAATATTTATTTCTTGCTTCTGAGTCTTCGAGTTGGCTGTGATTCCACTGGGCGTGGCTGAGCACAGCAAGGTTCTGCTGAGCTCAGTTTGGCTCCGAGCTGTGGGTTGAGTTCAGGTCTGCTCCACATGTCCCTTCACATGGAGAAGAAACTACTAAGGGGTCAAGCCAAGCTGTGCAAGCACATTTACAACTCCTGCTGGTGGAATGCGTCATGTCTGCTCACACCGCAATGATCAAAACCCACAGTGAGCAGGGTGGGGGAGTAGACGCTACCTACTGAGATGCACTGCAAAGGCACAAGGCAAACGGCTTGGGCGTATAATCCTAATAAAGGGAGTAAGCACAATAGTTGGGAACGATCGTCTAGTCCACCACACACAGGGATGTGCCAGAGCGTCTCAGAGACTGCAGGGCATTCCCCAGGGCCAGGGTTCTCCTGGGAAAGGACAGCTCCCACCACCGTGTCCCTCCAGATTTCATCAGCATCTAGCCTGTCTGGCTCATAAAAGACCAGGATGGAGGTGAAGGCAAATAAAGACTTCGCCTGCTGGTGAGTTGCAGATACCTCCATGCATCAGACAAGCCCACGTCCCTTTCTAAAGCAATCAGGGGCAGTGTTGGCAGAGAAGTGTAAAATGAACTGCCTACAGTAGCCAAAGAATCCCAAGAATTGCTGGATGTCCTGAATGGATTTTTCAAGCAGGTATGCACTTCAAGGCACACACTTTGTAGATATCCCAACGAGACACTGTGTGGCCTGGGAATTCCACAATGCTTAACTTTTTTTTAATGGAGAGAAGGTAATATAGATGTCTTTAGAGGCCCCTCAAGAGGCAAGCGTGGGCAAAGAACTTTTAAGGACAAAGAAACGCTTAATGTTTAATATTAAGTTGTTTGCTGTGTTGTAACTCTCTTCCATAACAGCATTTCTTCAGTAAAGCCAAGTAAACACAGACACACACACCCCAAGACACAGAAACCTCCCTCTTTGGCAATATAGCCCATCACCAGCAGCTGCAGCTAAACCCCTGGCCACCAGGACTAGAGAGAATAACTTCATTTGAAGTCCCACTGGTTGGGAGGCTGAAGTTGCAAGGTGAATTCCAACCCCCATCAAGCCAAGTTTGGTGTCCAGAGTAGCCTGAAAGTGGGTGTTCTGCAAAGGAGCTAGCTGGGGAGGGCAGTGTTCAAAATACTGAATAACCAGTATGGCACAGGTCCTGACTGATCAGGACCAAGGTCAGCACGCTGTAACCCGCATGCAAGTGACCGTGATCGCTGCATGCAGCTGGGGGAGGCTGTGGAACATGGAAACTGGGAGTCCGTTGGTAGGGTTGACATTGAAAGGTGAACAGGAGCAGCGCCTGCCCGTGTGACCCGCTGCTTTCCTGTGTGTAAAGGACTGCACATTTCAACCTGAGACCCCAGGGGGTTCCTGCAGGGCATAAGCTAGATTTGTATTCCTGCCTGAGGCGATCACCAATTATATGTGCTGTGAGGCTAGCTGGCTTCCTGCCAGAGGAGGAGGTGACGGGATTACAGAATGTCTCTCTGATCTAACTCATTAGAGAAGCTAAAGGACACCCATCCAGGAGGCAGCACAGTGCAGAGATAAAGAAGTCAGGATTCAAATCCTTACTATCTGGGAGGCTGAGACAAGAGTTCCTTAACCTCATCCAGAAAACGGTAAACCTCGCAGTACTGTCCGGGTCGTGATGAAAACGAAATGGGCTAAGGATACGGTGAAAGCGCTTAGGGCAGCCTGTCCCAGAGTTGGCCTCCATAATGCGAGTCATTATTATTCTTCACAGTGGGCAGAATGATCCAGAAATCAGATCAGACACAAATGATCAAACGGGAAGGTGAGACACAAAAGCGATGTGGAGTTGGCAGTGCCAAGTCTGACTCAGAGGAGAGTTGTTTTTGTCAGTGTTTGCCTTGAGTGGTCCAGGACAATCCAACCAGGAAGTGGGAAGACGGAGTGGGATCCAAGGCCTTTCTGGTGGGAATCTGCGCAGACACATTCTCATCCAGCCCCCTCCAAACAGCTGGCCCGGCCCAGCTAAACTGGAGGCTGGTGTCATGTGTAACAAGACAGATGATCTGTGCTTGAGAAGCAACATTAGCTGCCACTTCCCTGCCAGGGTGGAGGAAAACCAAATCAGACCCTAAATTACACCTGCAGGGCGGGCCACACCTTTCACACTGCGGTCTTTTAATTTTCTATGATAGCCATGTGACATCTGAAAATACACACGACTGTCTACAACACCTACCAATGGCTTTGTGAAATCCACCCACTTCTTATGGAGCAGCATAGATTTCTGGAAACTCACGCAGGCTTTTCTTCTCATCTCCAGATGAGACGCCTGCTGTGGATGGGGGACCACAGACAGAACCCAGGAGGTGCTGGTGGAACAACAGAAGCACCCAGGAAGTCTAGCTTACCACCCGAGGAACGCCAAACCGCTTGAATTGTGCCTTTGAGAGAGTGCAATACCCGGGTGCTGGCAAACGCCACTGTTGTCCCCCTTTCCTGACCCCTGACTTCCTGAGCCTAAGGCCAAGGTCATCCTGGCAACTTCCAGAAGTAACTTTCCCCCAGAAGGAACGGGCCAGTGGGCAGAGTTTGTTCGGCAGTGCCAGTATCACATCGGTGACTGACTTACCCAAGGTACTTTTATTTTTTATTTCAACCCATCTTCCAAAGCCCAGAGCAACTTAAACCCCAAGGGCCACTACCTCCACCAAAAAAAAATAAAAAGGAATATTTTCGAAAGCTTAACTGATAACTCCACAGCCATTCATTCAGCTGACTCCCAAGGAAATAGAAAGCATCTGGAAAATGTATTTTCAAATTGATTTAACGTTGAGCCATGTTAAATGTTTTAATTTCCAGGCAATGCAGCGCCCACCAAAACATCAATTAGTCCCAGCAATCAGGTACAAATATTGGCTTCTGTTGAGGGATTCATTTATTTCAGCTCTGCTAAATACTGAAGAAAGAGAAGACCAAGGCAGCCTGTGGCTCCCAGTAAGTAAGACTAAGCCGGAATAGAAACCAGATCAGGCCCTGGCTACAACGATGCCTTTTCCTGCACCCCCCTCTCTCAGGAGGGAAGGCAGTAACTTGCATGTAAGGTCCTCAGGCTGTCAACAGAAGTCACCCTTCCTTCCCCACAGGTGCTCTGTCTCCGAGCTGGAAAATAAAAGAGGTTGAAATGGAACAGGGAAGGGCTCCCTGCTGAGGAGACTGGCTGGCTTAAAAATTTGCAAGATCATTTTTAGTAATTATTTTTCCTTTTGGGCCCTTTTAAATGTCAAGGCCCAGGGGTCTCTCTGCCCCAGTTGAGGCTCTTGGTCCAGGCAAGGGTCTCCCACAGTCTGAAGCACGCTCTGTCTCGGCACACCTTGGCCAGCTGCTTGGGGCACCCAAGGGGCAATGCACTCAGGCCACTCCCCACAGGGGCTTGGCCATTAGAACCAGCAGGAGGCAGCCAAGTCCAAAGCCCCAAGAGATGGGAGTTCCTGAAAGCAAACACAAGGCAAGAGTACATGTGAGGTCTCAGCAGCCTGCAGAGGACAGACGCATCACACCCAACTCCCTGAGTCTCTCTCTAGGACCACTGAATTCCAAACCTTGATTTGTTCATCTCTTAAATGGGAACAATGACCCCAAAGGAGCGGGAGGCAGGGGAGTGAGAGAGAATTAAACGAGATGTGTGAATCAGCAAAGTATCAGATCTGCCTTAATTGTAAGAGTCACCTGAAGAGCTTGTTAAAAATGCAAATTTTATGATCCTCCCTTGAGAGTCTGATTCAGCAAGCCTGCAAAGAATCCCAGGAATTTGTATTTGAAGCATCACTCCCAGGTGATTCTGATAATTAAGCAAGATTAGGAAACAAGAGATTAAGAGTCTGGCCCACAGGAAGGGTTCACCCAATGGCAGCCCTCGCTCAGGACTGTGGGGTGAACAGAGGAAGGGCATCTAGGATCTTACCTGGCTGGGGTCAGGCAGGGAACATCTTTTTAAGGGGCCCTCATCACTTTCTGACACTGCTGTTTCAAGGAAATACGAGTCCTGCCTTTCTGCAGGGGATCTGACAACATTCATCAAAATTACAAATGCACATACCCTATGATCCAGCAATCCCAGTTAGAAGAGTTTATCCTACAGACACACTCAAACAGATGCAAATTATTCAAGGTCATTGGCTGCAGCATTGTTCGTAACAGTAAAAAATTAGAAACAACAGAAATGTCCAGTTATAGAGATCTGGTTAAATACCGTTCTGGCATAGCCATAAAACCAAAAATTGCACAGCTCCTGCGTATAGATATGGAACTGCCTCCAAGGTATATTGTTAGATGAAAAATGCAAGGTGTAGAACAAGGTGTATAATAAGCTTTTATAAAAGTGTGGAGATAATCTATGTTGACTTGCTGCGTACGCACGGAATATCTCTGGACGAATACACAGGAAGCTGGTAACACTGGTTGCCTCTGGAGAAGAGAACTAGGTGGCTAGGGGACAGGGGAAAAGGTTTTGTTACATACCTTTTCAGGCTTTAAATGTTTTGATTTGGAACGTGTAGGTGCCCAAATATATAGGTTGAATTAATCAATACCAGACAGTAAGAGGAGGGAGGATGCAGAGGAAGCACTGAAATGAATTTAGTCCTGAGAGAGCCTCATTCAATTGGTTCTGGGTGAAGCTCCAGGAACTAGAAGTCTATTAAAGCTCCCCAGGTGACTTTAAAGTGCAGCCTGAGTTGAGAATCATTTATGTGAAGCTTGGTAGGGACTTTGGGTTTTAGTGCCGAATCCCCAATGACTGTCAGAGACCCCACCCTGAATCTTAGTAACCTTTCCTCCCCAGGCCCTGTAGGGCGGACAGGGAAGGATGTAGAGGCAGGGCACGGGCCAGGCGGCTCCGCTCACCTGGGGGAGAGCGCGAGGCTGGGGTCCTAGTGGGACCGGCGCTGGCCGGCGCGTCCTGCCAGGGCTGAGCCTTGGCGCCATCTAGCGCCCGCTGAAGGCTCTGCAGCTGTACCGTGCTGAGCCGCTGGCGCTGGGCGTGGGTCACGGCCGCCGCGTTCTCGGGACCCAGGCAGGCGATCTGCTCCGCGGACAGCTCCTGCGGGGGGAGAGGGGACAGCGCCCTCAGAGGGGGGACCTCCCCGGGTTGCCCGAACTCAGTCATCCGCGCGGGATCCGCACAACTTTGCCACACCCCTTGCCGTGTGCGCTCCTCTTTAAGATGTTTCCTTAAAATTAGATCATCATTCTTTTGCCACTAAAATAAATGTATTTAAAAATAGACAACTTTAAATGGAAATTTCCAAAAATGGAAAACCAGCAGGACTTGCCATAGCAAGCATTAAATAGAAGCCAAAAGAAATAAAACAACATTGTTGAATCCTAGCTGGATTTGTTGGCCAACAACATCGGAACCCCTGGCCCCTTGAGAGAGAGAGAGGAGGGAGGGAGAGAGAGAGGATATAAAAAGCATTACAGAGGTGTTACTGCTCCAGACTAAGACTTCCTCCTTGAAGTAATCAGCAGTGTTAAAGGAGAGTTGAAAGGGTGGTCACGATTTTCTCACTGTGTGACTTAATGTTGTTTAATGCAATCCCGGCCAGGTACCTTCCCAAGGCTTCAAGTCCGCCACCTCAGGAAACACTGATTTCAGGCCTGAAGTCCAAAAACCTGAATTTGAGAATCTGAGCCCCAGCTCTGCCACATTCTAGCTGTGTTGCCTCAACTAAGTTACACAGCCTCTCTGGGCTTTTGGACTAGATGTTGGGATGACACAGAGATCTCATCTCGTGTGCAGATAGATTCTGTCCTTTGGCATGACTGCCTGAACACTGCCTGGTGAGTCCTGTTAGGGCTCAGTGGGGCGAAAGTGCGGCAATCTATTGATGATGTCTGCCATGGACCACAGGAGTGGGAAATTCTGCCTGGTACATTATGTCTTTAAGGACTCTGAACAAGATGTTTTCTGAAGTCACTTCCAGCTCAAAGGATTTGGTGACTAGTCCCAGTGGGACTGGAATAAGATGGGATGGCAGGATTCTACTTTTGAAGAGGGGACTCCAAAGTCATCCTGCTTAATTTCTAAGGGCCCCACAGAATCCGGAAAAGGTGTTTATATTCCCTCATCCCTTTCTCTTCTCTCAGACATCCTCCTCTCCTGTCCAGGAGCTTCTCTGGGATCATATTTCTCTACGTAGAGCCCTTCCCTGCACCCCACTCCAGGACATAGCTCATGCTCCTGAGCATGGCCAAGGCCCTGGGTGCTGCCGGCCTGTCCAGCCTCCCCTCTGGCCCTCCCCACTCCAGGAGAATTAGCGTCAACACTGACAGTCCCTAGGAGGCAGCACTTTTCTTGTACTTCCTTCTGCCTGTTCCTGCCCCTCCACCTAGCTGACCTGTCCTCCTCCCACACACACACACAGCATAGGTGCCCTCTGGCTTACATCTGCCATTAACACAGGGTCTGTAGTGCAGGAATTACCTATTTTTCCAATGTTGCTGACTTGTGACCTGCAGGCCAGATTGAATCTCTAGGCCTACTGCACTGTGTTTTCAAAAAATTAATTCAGATTGGCTGCCAACATTTAATTATCAAGAGATTCCATATGAGAATCTTTGGCTTCTTCTAGAAAAAAACAAAAAGGAATATTCGGCAAAACTGGGCCCACATGGTCACACTGCATTAATGTGCTAGAAATGAGAAGCAGCCTCCCCTTTAGACAGGGCTCTCCAGTTCACTTCAGTCCCTACCCAGCCTACTGCACTTCTTTATGTTACCTTCCAGGCCCCCGAAGGCAGTGTGTTATAACCCCTTCACCAGGGCACCCCCAGGTGCACCTAGCTGGGAGCCCACCGCAGAGTAGGTGGTCAAGTAGCCACAACTGCACTCCAAACAAGACCGAAAGAAAGCGTTCAGCAAAATGCCAGCATCCAAGACCAAGTTGCCTGTCCCACGCAGAGTGCCCCAAAGGGGAAGCAGGTATTTGCTCAATGACCTTAAGGGCTGCTAATTTATGGCCACTGTGCCCACTCTGTACTGGGAGCTGTTCAGGGTGCTGAAGTAGTTCACGGTTGGCTATTTGTCTTGAAATGAACCAGGGATGTGGCATCTTGGGAGTTTGTCTAGCCTGGTTTGTGTGCCTTATCCTGGTGGACAGGATGTGTTCCCACATTGCCCAGCAAGCAAAAACACCAGGGTAACTCATTTCTCATCGGCGCAGACCGCCCCCCCGCAAACACGCTCCTAATCTTGTACATAGACGGGAAACGAGGACCTCTCACTGGATCGCCTGCTTTTCTTACTTCAATTCATCCAATTCCACCCTCTCAGTTTCTTTCATAGCCATGTTGTAGTTTTCTTAACACTTTTCCTTCAATCAACTAAAATGGCTTACTTGAATTTATTTATACAGGTCCACAATCCCTCATCTGCCATTCTGAACTCCAAAAAAGTCTGAAAACGGGAAGTTTTTTCCCAAAGCTTAAGACAAACTTATTTATCAGCAAAACTTGACCTGAATTGCTGTGAAGCTATTTATTTGTACTCTCTAATTATTCTAATTACTGTGACTTGTCATAGATTTCTTTGCAGAAATATGAACATGTTTGGTTTACATGGTGCTTTGTGTTAAGTTACATACAGTATATGCACAGGATGATCTTTTAAAAATCTGAATAATTCTGAATTCTGAAATATATCTGTCTGCAAGGGTTTTGCATAGGGTTTATGAACCTGTCGCACCACCATAAATAGGAAATCAGTAGCACTTGCTACGAAGAGAAGGTGGCCATTAAAGTAAATATAATTAAAATGTAAATTTAAAGTGTAAAAAAAAACCTATAATTATCTTGTGAGGATCCATTGTTGGCATACACGTCTCCTCTGGCCCTATCAGCAGAAGCCTGGTTGCAAACCCCTAAATTCTAAGGCCTGTCCCCGTGTGGTTTGAAATAGGGTCAAGCTTTCCATTTCTCCTTGAAGAACTGAGCACCTACTTTGAATATCTCATCAGGAAGGCATTTTATTGCTGATGGCTGGAAATACGGCATCAAATCCTTGTCGAGCATCCGGAGCTCTGCTTTAGTTAATCCAGCTGGGGAGAAAAAGGAATCACGAGGGTTTAGTTCAAGCCATCGGAACTGCGCTTGTTTTATTAATGGTGCTGCATAATGTACAGTTCTGCGTGTTCTAGGCAAGCATCAGCCCTTACAAAAGGCCCTGAAAATCACACTGGGGAATCGAGTTCCTTAATCAACTCAGAAAAAGACAAAGTGGGTCACATTAGCCCTGATTGGCCACCTACAGTGAAATGTAGGCCCAGAAGGAGCTTCAATTTACACACTTTCAAATTGTGTATAAACCTATTATGGGGCCAATTAAATCACATTCTAAACTAGTGTTTTTCAAACTGTAGTGTACACAAGAATCACCAGGAGAGCTTGTTTAAAAGCATATTTGCAGACCCACCCTCTGCAACTTCAAATCATGAAGTCTAGGTTCTACTTAATTACATCAACGTTTTCTACATGTAGCCAAGGATTATTTTATTTTATTTTATTTTAGTCTCCAGATGTAAGTTTGGAAAGGGAGAGAAAGGCATGCTTAGGGTGCCACTTACCTGCAATGGTCCCAAGCTCCTGCAAGACAGAGCTGGTCCACTCAGTGGGATCCCCAAACACAACTTCTGCCTTCCTCTTAAACTCAGCCAAGACATGGGTGCTGCAGAGCAGGGTCCCAATTCTGGCCACTACCACCCTGGTTAAAGAGGGACAGGTGAGCTTGGGGAACTCTCCAGCCAAAAAAAAAAAAAGAAAATTGCATGCAGACGGGAAGTAGGCTCAGCACCAAGAGAGGATCCAGCTAATCCCGCTCCCTGGTTTAGCCCAGAAACGTTCAAAGCATCAGGAAGTGAAGAACATATTGATGGATGGATGGATGAATGAATGAATCATTTGCCATTTTACACATTAGCATTTTGGTTACCTGAATTCTGAGATCTTTATAAGTGGGATTTCAGTGATGTTCATAGCACACAGGGTTGCACCAAGGCCTACTAAATGAAAGCTCTTCAGATCCTGGATACTATAGCCTGAATCATCCAAGAACCCTTGCAGAATGGATTTAGCCTACAAACAATGAGAAAGGATAGAAGATGAACTATCCAGGGATGATCAAGACCCCAAGGCCTGTGAGGATAACTGAGCTGTTGCCATAGACTCCTGACTAATCCCCCGCCATTCCCCTCTGGAATCCCGCTCCCTTTCATCCTGGCCACTGCATCCAGATTAATAATGTCTTTAAGATGCTGCTTCAACTGAGTGTGCCCCCTGATCTATGGAGGTGTCTTTAGGCAATGAATCTGTTGTATTCTTCGCCGATATTAAAGGCACTTGTGTGCTGTGTCTGTCGCTTATTTCTGAAGGTCGCTCTTATGACCTTCAGACAGTTTGGACATTCAAGTTCTTCTGCATCAGGATCCGAAATTTTCCAGCAGCTGTTTCCACAACTTTCCAACCAAACGTTCTAATTTCCTGCCTCCCTGCCTTTGCACAAGTCAGTCCCTCCATCTGAAATGCCCTTCTCATTTCTAACTGTTAGAACCAGCCATCCTTTTATTTTTGGGGTCGATTCAAATGTCACCTTCTTCATGACATTTCAGCCAGAATGAATTTTTCTTCCTCTGTGGTCCTACAGAAATATATTTGCCCCTTGCTCTTTAATTCCAGAGAGAGAGTAGTACATAAAATGCCTTGGTGTTAAAGCATTTTAGAATGAGCTTTTATTTAAGGGTGATGATGTGTAGGGTCTCTGTAATTCTATCATAGGGGCTATTCATTGTTCATTACTTCCACCGGAGATCCACCCCTCCCACACTCTTACTTCATGTAGTTCAGTCCAAACTAACTGCTCCCTGAGTTCCAGAAGCGATGATATGGCCCAGTCCTGGCCAATTAAGTCATCTCTTAGCCTGGCTGCAGTGATTGGTTCTTGATTGGGCATGTGATCCACCCAGTGCCAATCAGAACTTTGGCTGGAGCAATTAGAAGTGCTTTCTTTACTCTGGACTTGAACTTAAAAGGATATACACGAGGATCTTCCAGAACCCACCATGAGGAGGAGAGACCCTTCCTCTCAATGAAGCCAACACAAAGAAAAGCAGAGATGGTGAGAGATAGAGTCCGAAAAACAGTGTTGAAGCTCCTGGATCCAGTTACCCAAACTCCATCCCTCAACTTTTAAGCTATGGGGGTCAATAAATTCTTTTCTTCCTCAAGCCAGTTTGTGTTGAGTTTTCTGTCACTTGTAACTAAACCAGCCCTGATTCATTTGATCTACCTATGCTGGACCTGAGGAAGCATCCAAGCCAATCCCTTGGAAATGAGCTGTATGATAAAGCCCAGATCCTACAGTCCTCATGGGGGGAGGTGGAAAGATTCAAGAGCTCACAAAGCAAAGATGGGGAGGAGACATCCAAGGACAAACATCTCCGAATGAGAGTGAAAGTCACCAAGATAGAGTCAATCTTCCCATCTCTAACATTGGTCATCCCCATCACACGATATGGATCCTCCCAGTGTTGAGAGGGAGTGTTGGGAAAGATTGTGAAATGTTGCGCTACAGTCCACTTTTCACGTAGCTGTTGCTTCCTGTCCCTTAGGTCTGTTTAAATGCTACCTCCCCAGGGAACACTGCCCTCTGGACTCCTCCATCTCAAACAGCCTCCCTCCCCACTATCCCTATGAGCACCTTGTCCATATTCTACATCAATTATCACAATTTTTTTAATTTTTCGCTTTGATCACTCACTTTTTTGTCTGTGTCACCAAGTAGGCTCCCCAAAGACAAGAACCATATCTGGTAGTTCAACATTGTGTCCCCAGCACCTAGGACAATGCCTGCCACACAGCAGGAGTTCAATAAGTACTTCTGAGTAAATGAATGAATGAATGAATGAACATCTGAGGGAGTGACCTACAGAAGTCATAGGCAATATACTCCTTTGAAATGCACTATTTTGCTGCCTTCATGTGATGGCCTAGCTTCAGGGAGATTTCCCACATTTCTGCAAACCGGACTGGTCAGCATCTTCAATAATTGTCCTCTGTGATTACAAGGCTCATAGCTACTATTGTGGGGGAGGTTCAGTAATAGCATGCTTAGACTTAAATGTCTTTGACTGAATTGGAATGTGCACCCAAGTAATAATAGCTAATATTTATTGAATGCTATTGTATGCTGGCACTATTTTGACCACTTTATACATACTATCGCATCTAATTCTCCCAACAACCCTATGAGGTAAGTATTAATATTATCCCTATTTCACAGATGAGCAAACTGAGGCACAGAGAGATTTAGTAATGAGGCCAAGGTCACACAGCTAGAAAATAATGGTTCTAGGCTCAAAACCCAGGCAGGCTGACCCCAGAGCCTACTCTCTTAGCTAGTGAAGATGTTTGGCCATGGAGAAAAGATGGAGATTCAAGTCAGCCTTCAGTTTCTTCTTATTAAGTCTTCACAACTGAGTTTCACTAGTTGACTCATAGTAATTTATGCTCCCCAACTATCAGGCATGCTCATTTTAAGATGAAAGTGCAAAAATACAATTCAAATAAAATTACTTTGATATGGGGTATTAAATTGTCCTTGCCACTGAAACCCAGAAAATGCAAGCTCAGCCTGTAAGGTGATAAGTCAAAATATATTTCCTTGAATGACTAGACCAGAGTATATGTAATGATTCCAAGACAATTAATACCAACACTTTTAGGCAATATTAACTGCTGAAAAATGAATAGCTGTAAGATTTCAATCTCTCTGTTCATCCCTCTGGCTTCTATAATAGTTTTTTCCCTTATATTGGTTTTTAAGCTGAACTATCTGTTAATGTAGTTCCATCAGGTCTGACTATTAATCTAGAAACATGCATTTGAGGGTTTGATTGGGAGCTAAAGTTGAGGAACTGACTGCAAATGACATATGCAAATGTTAGGTTTTCATATCCTCTTCGAACATATTGATAAATCTCACTGCCATCCACGGGAATTAAAATTGGTGCAAAAGGAAAGAGATACCCTAGTTTCTCAGTTGGATATATTTCTCTGTTTCTCCCAGACTGCAAATAGAATGATTTTAATAGCAGAAGTGTGATATGGCACTTCTCAAACTAGTCAAAACCAGTTTTAGAGTCACAGAGCCACAGGATTATAGAATATCCGAGTGGAAGGAACCTCACATCGTTGGGTCTAACCCTCTCATCTTAGAGATGAGGAAACTAGCCCAGAGAAAGGGTGTGTGATGATGATGATGACAATGACAACAATGACAGTGATGACAACAACAAAAACAACTAATTTTTATTCACTACTATGTACCACATATTGTTCAAAATGTTTTCTATGTATTAACTCATTTAATCCTCGCAGCCAGGCCCTCCCTGTTTCCCAACTCCAGGGGGCACCATTCGCTCTGTACTCTGTTCGAATGGCACCACGCAGAGTCAAAGAGGAGGACGTGGCAATCTTGCTTACAAAAAGCTCGTGAGAGTAGGGGCCATGTGTTGGTTTTGCCTGCTTGACATCCGTTCTCGCCGTGTTTAATAGCAACACCATGCTTTTTCTTTGGAGACCTACCCTGTATTATAATAGTTTCCTACTGCTGCTGTAACAAACGACCACAAAATCAGCGGCTTAAAAAATACAAATTTATCGTCTTACATTTCTGGAGATCATACACCCTAAAATGGAGCAGGGTGTGTTCCCTCTGGGGGTTCTAGGGAGAATTCATTTCCTTGCTTTTTCTAGCTTCGAGAGGCTACCTGCATTCCTTAACTCATGGCCCCATCCTCAACCTTCAAAACCGGAAGCAAAGCACCTTGAAATCTCTTTACGCATCCTTCCGCTTCCATTGTCACATCATCTGTATCTGTGGCTCTCCTGCATCCTTCTCAGGACCCTTGTGATTACATCGGGCCCACTCAAGTAATCCAGGATAAACTCCCATCTCAAGATCCTTAAATTAATCACATCTTCAGAGTCCCTTTAGCCACATAAGGTAACATATTCACAGGTTCCAAGGATTCAGACGTGAACATCTTTGGGGAGCTTTAATCAGCCTACCACATACCCTCGCCCACTCTGAGCCAATGTTGTCATGGTGAGATAGACTCCACTCCCTGATGCAGGCCTGGATTATTCTGGGGTAGGCAACTACGTGACTGGAGTTAATGCTGGGACTTTTTCGAAAACTAATAAAGAGGTCCATTTTCATAAGGTAGCTAATTAGGTAGTTTATAAGCCCATTGTTGAAAATGACCACCAAGAGAGCTGCCTGTGAAGGAAGATAACATGGAAGAGCTAAGACTTCCCTTTCCAGCAGTACCATGGATTAGATGCCCCAAAATTCTCTCCCAGTTGAAAATATTAAAATTCTGGGGAGAACTTCTTTATCCCGTGAAGGATTAACTGACACATGAATTGTCCTCCCACCATAAGCGACTAGAAAACTGAACAAAATATATGAAACAACTGCATCCAAATATTAACCAACACAACCATAATTCTAAAAGAAAGAAAACAAACAAGGTGAGCCCTAAAATTGCCCTCACTTACTGCCCACAGGCAATTTCCAGGCCATGGATCAGGAAGGGGAACCTAAACAAGCCCAGTGATCCAGCTGAATTGAGGATACAGAGATCCAAGTTCAGAGGTCAGGGCACCTATCATTTGCGGGCAAAGTACTGGATAGGAGGAAACTGCCTAGAGAGAGAGTTCTGGAAATCTGAAGAGATGTCTTCTTGAGTACTGAGTGCTGATTTGCACATGCAAGGAATAAAATTCCACATAAGCAAGGAAAGAGTCATCAGAAAACAGTAGGCTGAGCAAGTCCCAGAGCTCATATCAAGATGGAAATGTTTACATTCACACCAGCCACAGTGGAGAGGTCTTGAAATACATGGAGCATTGGGTAGAATCTTCAAAAGATCGTTTCTCAGTAATGGGGGTAAATTAACCACAGAATAAAAGTCACTGTGGACTCACTCTAATAAAGCTCAAAAGGAAGCATAAAAAGGATCAAACTGACTTGAAAGTAACTTCAATGTATGCCAGAACAAAGCCCAATACTCTTTGAAGGAATACTACTAAATCAAGCACTCAATAATGTAAAATTCACAATGCCCATCATCCAAAAAAAAATTATTAGGCTTGCAAACAAGCAAGAAAATTGACTCATAACTAAGAGAAAAATCAGTCAATAAAAACAGACTCAGAAATGACAGTGATGATGAAATTAGCAGCAAGGATATGAAAGCAGCTATTATAAATATTATATGTTCAAAGACATAAAGCAAATTTAAGCAAAATTAAGAGAGAAATGGAATATTTAAAAGATCCAGCAACATCTACCAACCTGTCCTGGGGTCCATTCTGTCTGCTGGCTTAGGGAAGCCACAGTGTCTATGGAGCCGAGGTCCAGCTGCTCCAGCTCACTCTCATTAAGAGCCAAAGCAATGCGCCCCAGGGAGACGATATGGTGTTCTCTCCAGCAAGAAGGCATGTCCCAAACCTTTAGGTGAAATAGAAAATACATTAGACTGAACATCAGTGATGATATTTACTGTGATCTGTGTGTTTGTGTCCTTCCCCACAAACTCATACACTTAAACTTAATCCCCAGTGGTAGTATTAAAAGGTAAGGCCTTGGGAGATGATTAGGTTGTGAGGGCGGAGCCCTCATGAGTGGAATTAGTGCCATATAAAAGAGACCCCAGAGAGCTAGCTAGCCCCTTTCCACCATGTGAGGACACAGTGAGAAGGCTCCATCTGTGAGAATCAAGCCCCCAACAGACACTGAACCTGCCAGCACCTTGGTCTTAGAACTCCCAGTCCCCAGAACTGTGAGTAATTTCTGTTTATAAGTTACCCAGTCTAAGATATTTTGTTATAGCAGCCTGAACAGACAAAGACATCATTTAAAACAGACATAGGGAGATCTATCGTACAGCATAGTGACCATAGTTAATAATAATACATTGTGTACTTGAAAATTGCTAAGAGTGTAGATCTTAAATATTCTCACAACAAAAAATGATAAGTATGTGGGGTGATGGATATGTGATTTCACTTGATTTAAGTATAAATTATTTAAGTATATATACACAATGTGTATATATATCAAAACATCATGTACACTATAATATATATAACTTTTATTTGTCAACTATACCTTCATAAAAAATTTAAAAACACTTAGGGTAAATCTTCTTAATATCTAAAGCTCTCTTACAAATCAATAAGGAAAGGATGATTACATTTATTTAAAAAAAAAAGAAACAAAAGACACCAACAGGTAATTCACAAAAGAAGAAGTAAACATATGAGGAAAAGTTTATTCTCAGTCATAATTAAAGAAGTATCCACCTTGAATGGGTTGAAGAAAAATTTTTTAATTGAAAATAAAAAACAAAAAAAGAAATATACATTAAAAACAATCAAAGAGCATGTTGGCTCATTATATTGACAAGGAGTAGAATAATCATCATTTATGATGCTAGAAAGATATGAGGTAAAGGATACCCTCATTTGTTGTGGTTGAGAATATAAATTGGTACACATTTTTGAGAAGGCAATTTGGCTATCTGTATTAAAAGGTTTTAAAATATTTATACTCTTTAACCCAGAAATTCCACCTCTGGGAATTTAGCCTACGTAAATAATGAGACAAGTGCCCAAAGGTTTATGTATAAAGGCATACCTTGAGGCATTAAAAAATATAAGCAATCAAAAAGCCTAACAATTAGCTAAATAAATAAGGACCAAGCATAAATGAAATGCAGTCGTCCCTTGGTATTCACTAGGGATTGGTTCCAGGACCCCACAGGTACCAAAATCCAAAAAATTATGACTTATTTTCTTCCTTATGATTTCCTGATTTTTCTACAATAAACTTGAATTATTTATATAAAAATCAAGGATGCTCAAGTCCCTCATATAAAATGGTGTTGTATTCGCATATAACCTACACACATCCTTCAATATACTTTAAATCATCTCTAGACTACTTATAATACCCAATACGATGTAAATGCTATGTAAATAGTTGTTGTACTATATTGGGGGATTTTTTGGTTTCGGTTTTGGTTCTGATTTTTGAGACAGGGTCTCACTCTGCCTGGGCTAGAGTGCAGTGGCATCATTATATCTCACTGCAACCTAAAACTTCTGGACTCAAGCAATCTTTCTGCCTCAGCCTCCCCAGTACCTGAGACTACAGGCATGTACCACCATGCCTCCATGCCTGGCTTATTTTTTCTTTTTCTTTCCTTTTCTTTCTTTCTTTTTTTTTTTTTTTTTTTTTTGTGGCGATGAGGTCTCACTATGTTGGTCAGGTCTCAACCTCCTGGCCTCAAGCAATCTTCCTGCCTCAGCCTCCCAAAGTGCTAAGATTACAGACATAAGCTACCACACCTGGCCTGGTTTTCATTTTGTTGTTGTTGTTGTTGTTGTTGTTGTTGTTGTGTTGTTGTATTTTTATTTGGGGGGGGTCCAAATATTTTTGATCTGTGGTTGGCTGCATCTGCAGATGCAGAACACAGGGATACAGAAGGCTAACTGTATTACGTAACTATTTAAAATATTGATACAGATTTCTATTTCTGACATAGAAAAACATATACTCTGTACTCTTAGGTATGGAAAGCCAGTTGTTGAATAATACGTGAGGGTGACGCCGCTTTTTGTCACATATACGTGAAATATACATATGAAATATATAATTATATTTTATACACATACACAGAAGTCTGGGAAGCTTCAGATGAAAATACCAAAATATCAACAGTGCTTATCTCTCAGTAAAAAATGATGACTGATTTTCTTCTTTATAATTTTCTGACTTTTCTACAATGAACTTGAATTATTTATATAAAAAATAATTATAAATATAATATTAAGAAATATAATTTTTTTAACCCCCTGAAAGTAACTAGATACTCCACAACGATCTGAACAGCTAAAACAAGCCACTCGAAGGGACCTTTTTAATGACGGCAAACTACTTCCAGTGCTCTTTACTCCTTTCTGCTATGTTTTCAGATGAATTTGCAACAGATTCTAAGAAAAGCTACTGCGAGCAGCGGCTGGAGTTCTCCAAGTGAAGGAAGAAAGGCACATTTCCTGAGAACCAGCTTGGTCAGAGCCATCAGAGCATCCACAGAACTTGCTTACTGAGCACCTGCTAGATGCCAAGACACATCTCATCCTGTTCTCTGCCACGGCCCTAAGAGGGAGAACTAGTTCTTTCCCCATTTCTCAGATGAGGAGATCACAAACGCATCACTGACCTATTGCAGTGAAATGTCAACAAGATAATGTATGTGAAAACTCCTCAAGGAGAGCTCAATGTGTAGAAATGGTGATCTGGTTTTTGGTGTGGGTTTTCTTCCCGCTCTGTTTAATGTTTCATCCCTGAGGTGGGCTTCACCTGTACG
The DNA here is from genome assembly GCA_004363605.1 of Indri indri. Classification (NCBI taxonomy): domain Eukaryota; kingdom Metazoa; phylum Chordata; class Mammalia; order Primates; family Indriidae; genus Indri; species Indri indri. The sequence goes on along the minus strand of RJWJ010014829.1, from coordinate 4,473 downwards.
GCCTTCTCCTTCAGGGCCAGCAGCTGAGGCAGGCTGAAACCCTGCACAGCCCCCAGCAGCTCCACCTTCCTGATGAATGTGTCTTCCTCCATGCAGAGCAGCTCCTCCGGGGCCCAGCAGGCGTTGGCTTCAGCCAACTTGAAGACCTCGTCTGAAGAAGGAGCCGGGACTCCATGGCAACCTGAAGAAAGGGGAGATGCAGGGAAGGAACAGAGGAAAGAATTTCAAGAAATGTTAGTCTATTTCTTTATTGAAATGAATAATATTCTTCGCCAGTTGGATGTATTCACGAGAGGCAGGATAGCGTAGAAGTTAAAGGCAGAGACCCAGGGACCAGCATGAATCCCATTTCGGCCATTTCTTGCTAATTGCCAGGTAACAAAATGACGGAAATGCCAGCTTTTTGCACATCCACATGCACAAAGTAGAAGCTTTGCAACATTATAACCGGACTACAAACCTCTTGAGGCCAATAAGAGCTGGTGGTAAACAGTCCTGACTTTAGATGCAAATCCAAAACTGTTCAGCCCCTCTGTACTCGGTTTCTTTGTCTATAAAATGGGGATAAAATCACCCCTAGGATGGTTGTGAAAACTAAATGTGTTATACATGAAGCGCTTAGGACAGTGCCAGGCATACAGTAAACACTCAATACATGTTAGCCATTAGCCAACCACATCGGCCTCTACTTAACACTTCTCTCTCACTCCTGTCACCCTCCCTCTGCCTGGAAGACTCCAATTCCAAGTATACACGTGGCCCTCTCCATACTCCCTTGGGTCTTCATTCAAATGTCACATTCTCAATGAGATCTTCCTTAATGGTTCTCTTTTCACATGACAATCCCTCTCCTGACACTCCGGACCTCTTTCCTTTGCTCTATTTTCCTTCTTGGCATTTATCATACAACATACTATAAGCATATATTTTACTTATGTGTGGAATTTAATGTCTGGTTACTCCCCATTTGAAAGTAAGCTTTGTGAGGGCAGGGATTTCTGTCTGTTTTGTTCACATAGTCGGTGCTCAATAAATATTTGTTGGATGAATGAAAAAGCAAGCACTCACTGTCGACTATTATTATATTGGGTCTGATTAACTTTGTTTTCAAATGGCTGGCACAAGTCCGCACTAAGTGAGTGCACAGTAATAATAATAAAAAATATCTAACATTTATCGAGCAGTTCCTGCATGCCAGGCACTGTTGTGAACATGTTTACAGGTTTAAACCTGTTAATCCTCACAATAACCCATTGAGGTAGAGACTTTCATTATCCCCATTTTACAGAGGATGAAAACTAAGGTACTGAGAGGGTAAAGAGCTTACCCAAAGTCACACAGCCACTAAGTGGCAGGCTCAGGAGTCCCATCCCTGAAATGTGTAGCCATTAATCCATGTTGGTCCTTTAAGTGTCTGTCACACATATTCATTCATTACACCTACTCGCCTGGGTAAGACATGTGGGACATGATTCCAAATCACATTACAAAGATGTAATTCTTTTGCCCGTGGATTTTTGCCATTCTACTGCTTTGCAAACGTTTCATCCATTCCCCTGGACAAGGAGGCCTCTTGATATCAGAGACTCAGCCCAAAACAGTACCACCCTGGCACAGGCTCAGATACCCCAGAAACACTCACCAGGAATGGCATCAGAGCTGGGACTCTCATCACTGCTGTTCCGAACAGATTCAAAGACAGCCCAGAGGAATTCTTTAGGGGGCAGGGTCCCAGCCAACTTGGAAGCTGTTTGTTGAAGGATATCAGGAAACTGCATGAGTTAGAGAAGACGAAAGAGGAGGGACAAATACTAATTAAAAAACATTAGATTTAAATCAGAGTTTAAATCATAACACTACTTACTGCCTCAGTTTTTTTATAGCAGCTTCTCACATAAATTTAATCTCCAGTACAACAAATGTGATCTTTATAAAGAATCCTATAAAAGGATGCTCAACCTCAATAATAATCTAATAAATGCTGAATAACATAAGCATATGTCACTTGTTACCCATCAGATTGTCAAAAATAAAATAAAGTGATAATACTTAATGCTGGCCAAGACGTGCACTCATTTGTCTGTGGGACTGTTAAACGGTGCATCATTACCAGAGCAAGCTAATAATATTCACAAAAACTGTAAGTGTGCCTACCCCATTTTGGTTTGGTGCTATTTTAAAATTTTTATATTTATCACTAAAAGGAGGTAAAGAAGGGTTATCTCTGGATTCTGGGTAGAGACTAGCAACCAGCAGGGGCTGAGTTCCCATGGAGAAGGTGCCATTCCTCATCTAGAACAAACACACTTTGTCAAGACTTGGGATATTATTGGGAGACCGGCCCATGAGAATTCATCAAGCTCTGCATATACAGAGTCACTGTGTTCCACCTGCCCAAAGAGTAACCACCTCAGTTTATGTAGTTCCTGGTTCTATTCTCATCTTCAGAATTAGAGTCAGGCTCTACATGGTGGCCTACTTCCTGCTCCTTTGAGGCTTGGTCATGTGACTTGCTTTGGCCATTGCAATGTGGCATAAGTGACAGCATGTCATTTTCCAGGCTTAGCCCTAAGGAAAATTGTACTTATCCATTCTCTTTTCTTGGAATTTCAGTGAGAAGCAGCAGCTCCAGATAGCCTAGGCCCCAGAGACAGCCTTATGGAGCAGGGCTGCCTCAGTGACCCACAAATCAGTTAGCAAGAACTAAATGCTTATTGTTATATACCAGTGAGCTTGTGTGGCTTTGTTATGCAGCAAAAAATGACTGATTTGTGCTCTGCGTGTCTCTTGGCCTAGACTGTTTAACTCTTAGAGAGTTACTTCAAGTAGAGTTCTATGCCCAAAGCTGATGTACAATAAAGACTAGTTTTTGGATTAAATGTGTTTACATATGTGATTGCATACATTGGACATACATGTGCATAGGGCACTGGTGGGTGTAAGAGTGAACATGCGTGTTAGACGTACACAAATGGCAGAGTGGTAGCTAAATGACAGCTCCCAGGCTGCACCCATCTGCTTGGAACACCATGAGAAAGGCCCATAGTTCATTTAGTTGCTGCCTCATTCCCTTTTCCTGAAGCTTGTGCATGCTGGAAACATCTGAGCCCTCTGAGAGAAGAAGGTTCTAGAATCTCACACTGGAAGCAAACTGAATGGTGTGTCACTGACCACACTTTCTCTCCCCTTTAAACTCCTTCAGCCCTCTTAATAAGGGGCAATAGGTACCTTTGTGGCAATAGAGCTTAATTCATCTGCTGAGAAAAGTACTAGAAAGGGTCCCAAGTCCTTTGTAGTCTCAGCTGTCCAGTTCTGAGGAAGTCTAAAAAGAGATAATAAACAGTAAAATGAAAAGCCATGCTATGGTGGACATCTGTTGCCCTTTTGCCCCCACATTCTTTCTTTCAGGAGCAGATCACCTTCATACTTGGAGAGGCTGTCAATCACACAGACCCACTTCCCTAACCAAGAAAATCATGTGATGTAGGCTAACCAATCAGAGTCATCCCTGGGAATTTCGATGGAACTACCAGAGAAGCTCTCTTTTTTCTGGTATCTCTCACTGTAGAGAGGATATTGGAAGATATTCCTGCCACCAAGTGGAGAAAATAAAGGCCACCCCAAGGAACACAAAGCTGAGGGATGGGAGAAACATATTCCTGATGACATCATTTGAGACCCCAGATCCAGCCATGCCTGAAATACACCCCTGTAGTTTTTCATTACATTCCATTTCTGAACTCAATAAATTCCCATTTTTTAGTTTGAATTGAATTATTGAGTTTCTGTCATTTACATCACATTGTTTCCTTCCTCAATAGAAGAATAATGACATACTTGTTTCTTTTAAATTACCATAAGTCTTCTCTTACAGCAAGAAAAAAACTTTTCTCTTGAACTTGGCAAGATAACAGCACTGACCCAGAATCCACTGTTATTTTTATACAGACTATAAATATCTACAGCAAAAGTGCACCACACTATCTTTGGTGACATCTCTAGAAAAGGTCTTCCCAATTAGCACTGAGAGCCCCTCTCCAGGACCAAGGCAAACCGCCCCTGGTCAAACAGCCTCCACTCTTATTTCTTTGATAAAGATATCATACCACTAGACTGGAAGTTCCATGAGGGCAGAAACCACGCCTATCTTAATAACCACTGTACCTTCAGCCTTAGTAGTAAAACAGTTGTCACATACTCAGCTCTATGTGCCAGACACTGTTGTACGTCTTTTACCTGTATTAACTAATTTAATTGTCACAACCACCCAGTGGAGACTATTACTGGCCCTATTCTGCAGATGCAAAAATTAAACTTCAAAAAGATTAAGAAACTTTTCCCAAGCCACACAGACAGTAAATAATAGAAGCAAATTTTTAAACCAAAGATTCTGGCTCCTGAATCCATGCTCTTAAACTCTGTATAACAGTACAGCACCCAGGACACAATCGTTACTCAAAAAACTGTTGTCTA
>RJWJ010014828.1:0-37239 GCA_004363605.1 Indri indri | reverse complement strand
ATCATCTGATTTTACAAAAGTGAAAAAATAGGAGTATCTTAAAAGAGATTAGGGAAAGAGAACCACTTTTCCTCTACCAGAAGTGCCAAGCAAGCCATCATGTCTACAGATAAGCACCTGAATCCACCGAGAACCCGAGCACTTCCTGTTAGGAGAACCAGGTCACCTCTTTCATAAGAAGGGGCAGAATAGACCAGGCCAGGACCACAAATAATAATGGACATGTTGGACTTGGAAAAATCCAGGGATCTAAGAACATGACCAGGAAAGGGGGCTGAGAAACTGTGGTCAATAATGAGAGAGGCCTAAAACTAGGAGATCAGTCTAAGGCTAAAGGCCAGGCAGAACCTGAGTGCCTAGCACAATGTCTGGTGGAAGGCAGAGACATATTCGGGAAGCCCTGGTGGCAGGAAGGCAGGGAGGGAGAGCAGTAAGGAAAGAGAGATCCACTAAAGCTCAGGGTGCTGATCCAGGTGTGGGAGGGGCAGGGTTTGGCAAAGCTCCAAAGATAGCCTCTCTGGATGTGATCACGGAGGAAGGAAGACCCAGGAGGAAGGGCGGGGCTCTCTCCAGGAAAGTCAGCCTTTATCTGTGGGTGTGGGAGACTCTCAGTCCAAGTTTAACCGGAGACAAGTGCTGAATCCTTCAAATCTCTGAGTATGCGATAGGGTCAAGCATTAAATGGGTTTTGCCACCTGAATTACAAGAATCCAGGCACAGGAGCCAACCAGTCAGATCATCATAACTCCCTTCCAAGATAGAAAAATGAAGTTCCCCCAGCCTCCCTCCCCTCTCTGCCATCTCCCTCCACGCCACCTTAATTTCGCCCTGTCCCCTGCCCCAGCCCAGCCCTCCTCCCAGCAATGACCGCCATTGGTTCTGGAACAAGGTCTTTTCTCACACGGCTTTCCTGACTCCTAGGGGTATTGCAGTGATGTTTCATTTGCACTTAAACTGAAAGTGGACCCCGAATGTGGGAAAGAAACAACCTTCATTGAACAGATGTTATATGCCAAAGGTGATCTCATCCTCACAAAGGAAGATGCTGTTACTCCCATTTTATACATGAAGACACTGAGATTCAGAGAGATTAAGCCTTTACCCTTGTCCATGTAGTCTATAATTTCCAGAGAGAAAAAAATACAAAAATAGGAACTTAAATAAAGTTACCCTACCAACCATATTAAAGTTTCTTGATTAACTGCTTTTCTAGGTTCTCTTCACTGTCATCAAATTTCTATATAATAATGGAAGCTAACATACATATGTCACTTATGACGTGCTAGACAGGGTTTTGAACACTTTCCATGTATATTAACTCAATCCTTATAACAACCCTTTTACAAATGAGAAAACAGGCACAGAGATTAAGTCGCATGCCCGAGGTCACACAAGTGACCTAATAAGAGGGACAGTGAGAATTCAAAGTCAGCTTATCTGGCCCTAAAGTCCATCTACAAATGAATGATATCATGAGTTCAGAGGGGAACCTCTTAGGTTAAACATCTATTTGCAGCCTAAGGTGCAGAATGTCTTGTTTATGGTTAACTTAGCAACTTTCTGACAACTTTTAATGAAGTCATAACTGTGACTCAGTTTTACTGCTTCATAGTCTTTCTGTTGTGATGAAAGTATTGAGTGGTAGTTGTTATATTCTAAGGGATAGTTTATGAGCCAAGGGAAATGGTGACAACCGAGCCATGTGATTTGGGCCAGAAATGTCTCTTCAAAGCCGTGGAGCCTAGGCAGCTCAGACTCCAATACCATTAGCATCTCTCCCCTTGGCTGACTTTCCAGCAGGAATCCTGTCTGGGTGCAGCATAATGCATTGGTCTGATGCACGTGAACTCCTTCAGCCCCAAGAGCTGTCTGTGTTTCCTGGAGCCTGGAGTCTCCCTGGTGCCGGGAAATGGCATCATGCAGCCAGCATGAATTTATCACTCCTGAAAAATGATTCCCCACTCCACGAAAACTGAAAAGAAAAGCACAATATTCTGATTTGCAGCCAGGCATCTTTATAAAAGCAGGGAAAGAGCCATAACCATATTTAAAAATGAAGTATCTTATTCATGTATTTCTATTTGGAGTAGAGAGTTGCTGCAACTTTGGGAACAATGAAACTGTCTTCATCTCAATTTCTTGATAAAAATAATAAGAGAAAATCATGGAGCTGTGACAGGGAACCCGGTTCCATCACGAACAAGGGTCCGACTTGTGTGCTCATTTTACCTTCTGTTCTCTGTTCTTTGTCCATCCTTTCTTGCCTATCTGGAGGGGAAAGGAAGGCATGCAACCATAAATAAACAAATACATACATACATAAATGCACGCTTATGTAAATAATCTTGAGAGGTGTAGTGAGAGGCTCGCAGTGCCTGGAGTCAAGACTTCCATTTATCCACAGGACAAAGATAGCAAAGGTCACTACACTGAAGGCACTCTTGTAGTATATTTTTCCTTCCTTCTTACCTATGCAGGCCTTGCTACTCTCCTGATTCTATCAGCTCTGACATGGACAGAGGCCATCATCTCATAGTTATCAAGGAGTGATGGTTTTCGGTCACTGATAGGGGAGGGGGTGCCTCCAAACTGCCACCTGGAGATAAAGGGCTCTCAGCATCATTAATAAGCCTCATTCCTCAATTTTGCTTCAACCTTCCAGCTTTAAATATAGCTGTGTATTTCATGCACCCTTTCAAGTGGTGTTTTGCTTTAGGACACGCTTTCTTTCCCTCTAAATTTGTCTTGGCTCTGTTTTCTCTGCTGAGAATTAGCTCCTTCTCATGGCTGAAGATGCCTTTTCCCACCTCCTTTGTGGATGTTCATGGCTGTGCCTCCAGATAAAATGAAACATATTGGTATAGTGTCCCAGTCTTTTTCCTTTTCTCAGACAAGGAGGCCTAGCAACAACAAAAAATTTCTAGCATGTTCAAACCAAAATTTTCACCAAGGCAAATAATTTAAAAACATCTATAGGTAATTTATTTTTAGCAGAGAGCCCAAGTTTCAGAGTCACAAATGTTCCTGTCTGTATTTTTCGATATAGAAATAATTTAATTTAGAAGTGTATTTACCTTGGATTGAGTTTTCGTCATTACCATTGTTTACTATTTCTCTTTTCTGAGAAGTCTGACCTTGGTATTATTTCTGTAGAAATATTATTTCCATGATAGACAATGTCAACATTATCCAAGGCCATCTGGCACAAGCAACCCATGTTCCTTTATTCTCAGTCTGTTGCTTCTGGACATCTCTAAACAATTCCTTGGTTAATCCCTTCAGCATCCCCACTATTTTAATCAACCCTGCACACATGGAGCAGCTGGATCTATGATTTGGCTCAGGAATAGAAAAATGGAGCTGGAGCTTTTCTGAGTCTTAGAAAGGAAAATATATAGTTACGGGGAAACCAGAATCTTAAAAAAAAAAAAAATCTCCATTATTCCCAGCACTGACATAAGAGAGACTTTTGGTAGAGCTGGAGGGAAGGATTCAAGCAACATTGATTTAATAATTATTGCCAAACTGAGTGATTGAGTTTTGCTTAAGGGAGGTGTTTAAAACCCCAAGGGCATGGTCATAAGATAGAAGAGGGACTGTAGTTGTCCTTTATACCCAGAAAACATTTGACTGGGGAATACAGCACCTAATCCAAGCAGCATTAGGATGAGGCTAAATGGAGAATCTTTCCCGACCCCTGTATCTCCACAAGAGTGGAGTTAAAAGGTGCTTGGGCTGGTGAAAGCGAGAGAAAAGAGTAAGATGAGTGAGCGCAGCTGCAAGAGCACCCACACCTGCTACATGGCTCTGTGTCCATGGTTTCATTGCAGCTGCTCCCAGGGCCACAGCAGGCTCATAAGCAGGGGCAATGAGGCAGCAGCTGAGACTAGTAAAAACGGAATCTGGGCCATGATGGAGACTACATAGGAGGCTAGCCCTCGCTTTTGAATCCAGTCCATTCAGCAATCATTCATTCCTCTCCACAGAGTTGTGACTTGAGCAGAATGGAAGGATCCTCATGAATGACTTCAGGTGCTATTCTTGGTTGTGTGTCATGTGCCATAGGAGTGAACTCCATTGAATTCTCCAACAGCACAGGATGTGTTAGTCCCAGAATGACCTAACAGTGCTGATACTGGGAGATCAACATATTATATCTTCTTATCTGTATAATGGGTCCACAGGAAAGCACACCCAGTGAGTACTTGCTCTTAGCAAATGAACACACCTGACGTTTATCACAGGATACAATTTCCAGGGTTAATTTATGTTTTCTCATTTATTTTTGTTGTTTAAGATGCTCCTGGTAAAATGATATAAATAATTAGCCACTCTGCATAGGCATACGAAGTTTTTATCCTTATTAAAGGAAGTGAAAATATATTACTCTGGTTTCTAGTGTCATATTATTGGCCACCTACAATCATTATAAGATGTGCTACTTTCCTGATATTTACTAAAACAGATCAAAATTCTAAATCTCTAACTCTATTCCAGGAAAGCTGATGCCATCTGGAGATAAATTCTGTCTTCTGAAATGCTGAATACCACAGCCTTCAAATGCTGACTTTAAGAGCCAGCAGTCTCCAAATCCCAGTGGCCCAAGAAGCAGGCATTTGATAGAAGTAGTCTGGGAAAACAGAGTTAGAAGGTCAGGGAATAAGTTCTATCTCTGTTTCTGTCTATGTAACCTTGGACCATCTCACTGAACCTCATTTTCTTCCTCTAGAAAATGGGTATCATATTAGCTTCCTACTTCATACAGTAGTTGTAAAGAATAAACAAGACAGAGTTCATGAAAATGTCATACAGTTATATGTTACTTTTAGTTGAAAAATATACTTCTGTCCATCCACCTATGAGCTGTAAGAAATTTTTTGCGTATGTGTCTATGTACATGCATATATACATGTGTATTTGGGGAGTAAGAGGATTCATAGTTTTCATCAGCATCTTAAAGGAGTTCATTATCTAAAATTGGTTAAGAATCTTTAAGTTAGAGACACATCTCTTTGTGATACACACATGCATAGGCACAGACAATACATATGTGATCTAAGACATACAATCTAAGACACTTAGATTCAAAGGCACACACTTTTTTTTCAACAAGAACTAATTAGCTGCCCAATTATATGCGTAGCACTCATGGGAAACCCATAAAACTTATTTTTGCTGACTTGTACCCCTTTTCATTTATCATTTGATAACTCAGAAAATTTTTTCTCATAGAATAAATATTTGAAAGACATTTTACCAAAGAAGAGACATTTCACCACTGAAGACACATCGGTGATTAGTAAGCACCTTAGATGGTGCTCCACGTCATCAGTCATTAGAAAAATGCAAATAAAAAGCACAATGTGATAATACTCACTAGGATTTTTACTATAAAAAAGACAAACGTTACTGAGTATTGGTGAGGGTGTGTTGAATCTGGAAAACATGTATATTGCCGGTGGGAATTTAAAACGGCACAGCCGCTTTGGAAAACAGTTGGGCAGTTTCTTATAAAGTTAAAGATAAACTTACCATATGATCCAGCAATTTCACTCTTAGTAATCTAACAGAGAATAATGAAAACATATGTCCACACAAAGACCTACACACAAATGTTCATAGAGGCATGATTCAAAATATTAATAGCCCAAAACTGGAAATAAAAATGTTCGTTGACCTGCAAAAGGATAAAAAAGTGGCATACCTATGCAACAGAATATAATTCAGCAATAAAAAGGAATGAAGTACTGATAAATGCTACAACAGGAATGAAACTTGGAGATATTACACTAAGTGAAAGAAGCCTCTCACAGAAGACCACCTACTGTAGGATTCTACTTATATGAAATTTCCAGAAATGACCAATGTAAGAGGACACAAAACATATTTTTGGTTTCCTGTGGTGAGAGAGTTGGGAGGCAGTAGCAATTGACTGTAAATAGGTTCAAAGGAAATTTTGGAGATATTGGAAAAGTTCTAAAACTGGATTATGGTGATGGTTTCCTAACTCTATAAATTCACTAAAAGTCATTGAATTGTACATGTGCAATGAGTGACTTCATGGTATGTAAATTATATCTCAGTGCAGATGTTTTTCAAAGGATATGATAATGGATAGGAAGTTTTGAGATACAATTGTTAAATAAATACAAATAACAAAATATTTACCTATAAAATTATTTGGTTTTTCATACATGTCATGGTATTTTAAACGATTTGGTTTTTCATACATGTGGTGGTATTTTAAACTACTGCCCTTTAAAGAAAAATATTCTTTATTCTCTCCATGCTGCGGTTGCTTGATCTGAAAAATGAGATGATAAAAGTAACTACCTCATGAGCATTTGTGAAGATAAATCAGTTAACAGATGTGAAGAATTTAGAAGAGGGCCTGACACACAATAAGCATGGGATACACGCTAATTATAAGTACTAACTAGAAATGTCATGTCACTACCAACCGTGTATATTTTGTGATACTAATTTCTTTTGATATTCTTTTTCTCTGATGGGAAAAATGGGCATTAATAATTAAATGATGCTCTCCCAAGTTGGCATAAATAAAATCCATGTAAATAGAGGCTATTCAAAAAGGATGTAGAAGAATATCACAGCTAGAAAATTTTGAGTTCCATGGAACATATCATAGAGAACATCATCTATAAAAACTGTTACTGGTTTTATTTTCATTTCAGAACCAAAAAACAATCAATTCAAAGCAATCAGTTTAGTCCTTCTTTCCTCTCTCATTTTCTCCCCTATCTGCTTAGTTACAGTGCCCTTGCTGAATGTCTTCCTTATCAATTACAGGATGAAGGAAAATGGCCACCTCTAGAAACAATAAAATTAGAAGGCGCAGAAGTTGGCATTGATAGAAGCTTGGGAAAACCATTTGTGTTTAACTGTGTGCCTCAATCTGGAAACAGGACTTTTTGCCTCTGTGCAACCTCAAACCAAGAAATGAAAAGGTAATTCATTAATGTCTTATCTTACCAAGCTTTAAAGAGAAATGTTTCTTCAACAGCAGCCTTAAAGATTCTAAGCTTGGAAGTAGGAAAGGGAACAACAAATTCATAGCACGAGTCAATAAATGTTCTTTTCTTAGGTATGAGAAGTTTGGTTCCTCATTATTACCTCAGTTTTTTCTAACAAAATTTCCAGAGAACCTAAGCATCTTCTGCTAATTCTTTTTAGATCTCCATATTTTCTTTGAAAGCTCAATGCTGCCATGGATCTCATCCAGCTTCCCAAAAAGTTGCCAAATTTATATATTTTAAGGCAATTGGATGGATAGTCTCAAGTATAAAAATAATTTATCAGGATTACAATTTAATATACTATAGTGAGATGAGCAAAGTAATAATAATAATAATGTAGCTCTGTGGGAAAATGAGTCCAGTTGACATGTTGTGAGCATGGCACTCAAATGGCAGGGAAGAACTGCACATGCATTCTAAGAGAGTAGCCTGTGAGCTCTGACCACAAAACCACCATGATCATTACTCAGTCTGTCTCTCAGAGGAAATGGAGATCATTGGTCAATCATTGAGTCAACTGAAAATTGTAGTGAAAGTACTGCTAATTTAGAGTGTGGGGAGGTGAGGGGAGAGCAAGGGAAAGGGAGTAAATGACAGAGAGGTAACGGGTCAACAGTGATTAGTATCAATGGCACATCTCCTTTCGAGAATTTGGATCCAGTTTCCATCTTAAAGGGCATCCTAGGTGTGAAATTGCTAGGGCAAATGATACACTGTCCCCATTTGTGGAACATTATGTATTCAAATGCATCTTGCTTTAAAGGACAAATGGGAAAACATGGTGATAGTGACTTGATTGTATTTCAGTTCAGGCACAAAATATTTATTGGATACCTAATATGTCCAAGACACTGTTTTAAGATCTCTCAGGATTAGGGAAGAAGAACCAATGGTGAAGAACCAATTCTTGCCTTCAAAAAAATCCCTCTGAACTAAAAGGTTAGGGCATTTATTCCGATATTTTTGACTGCAAAATAGAAATTGAGAAGTGCCATCAGAGAGGACAAAGTGGTACAGGAATTGAGAGTTTGGGGAGAGGATTTCTGGATGTGGAGATGAGGGAGGTGTTTATGAAGGTATGGCATAAGATTGGATAAGCATACAAAAGAAGAAATGGAACATAAGAGGGCAGAGGAAATAAATCAATCTTTGGGGAGAATAGCAAGCCATGTGGTTTGATTGAAAGTTCGGGGTTATAAGAGAAAATTGGAAAAGATTGGCAAGATGGAGTTGGGTAGACAGACTGGTGCCTGGCTAAGGAGGCAAGACTAAGACAAGTCAATCCTCAGGGAGAGGCACTAATGGTACACTAAAGGTGGCCACTCTGTCCAAAGAACACCTGGGGAAAGGACGCAGGACAGTGGCTATTTACCAGTATCCATATTTTAATAGCTAGTGCCTTATAGTTTATACACCAATTGTTTTCAGCCCCCCTTGTGTTAATAAATTCATATGCCTTAATAAAATAAAGATTGAATGAATTTATTCTCTGGCACTAATTAAACTATAGTAAAGGAGAAAAGTAAGAATAATTTATTTTAGGTATGCCTGCTATAAATGTAATTTTAATTTGCCACCTAGTCACACCAATTTTTCAAGAATGTCTTTCTATAATAAAGACATCTGCACTCAAATGTTTATGGCAGCACAATTCACAATTGCAAAGATGTGGAAACAACCCAAGTGCCCATCAATCCATGAGTGGATTAATAAAATATGGTATATGTATACAATGGAATACCACTCAATTATAAAAAACGACAATGACCCAGCACCTCTTATATTTTCCTGGATAGAGCTTGAGCCCATCCTCAGCAGTGAGGTATCACAAGAATGGAAGTATAGGCACCACATGTACTCGCCATCAAACTGGCACTGTCTGATCAACACTAAGGTGCTCACACAGCAGTAATATTCTTTGAGGGGTTGGGGGTGGGAAAACTCACAACTAATGGATGCGGTGAGCATTGTAGCGGGGGAAGGGCATGCCTCAAATCATGGTTTGGATGTGGCAAAGTCGTAACATGTAACCAAAATGTTTGTACCCCCATAATATCCTGAAATTAAAAAAAAAATGTCTTTCCCTTCAACTATGAACTTAGAGCAATGAAATATATCTGAGCCTCATGACCGTTCTGTCAGAGCAATGGGTTCAGTGAGAACAAGCTCCCCAAAGTGACACTTATCCAGTCCCCCAAGGACAGCTCCTGTCACTTCACTGTCTTTCAGGTGGCTTGAAGCAATGGACAAAGCAGCCCATCCTGTCCACCAGGTAAGAGTTCCTTGGTATTGAACTCTGCATTCATTTTGCATTTCTTCTCAGAGAAAGACAGGCACAAGTTAAATGCCATGCAGTCCACCTGGGACTTATCAGATCTGTTCTAAAAGCTGGGAAGACGATGCTAAGCCAACAGGATTTTCTGCTCATGTCCTGTGGGGGAGCTTGCATTCCTGCTGTTTTTGTTTTCAAGGGTTTGTATGACATCCCTCCCAGTAGGACTCAGTGGGTAGTCACAAACTGGGGTGGAATTTCTGTTTCACACAGAGCAATCCAGTAGTTCCCCATGATGATAAACCTCTGCTGCTGTTTCCTTTTTTACTCCCAAAATATAAAATCTGAGATATCTTGGGATGAGCTATTGGCTGAGCAGCTTATTAGAAAAACTGTGTATTATATTTAGAAATACAGTGCTTTATGTTCAAATCCTTGTTCTATAGACATATTAGGCCAATCGCCACTATTCCTGTCCATTCTTGATTGCCAGCTTTGGAGCAATATAGTTTTTAATTTAGATTTTACCTACAAACTGCCATATAACTTCAAAACATCAACAGGTGAGTCGTCACTTCAACCCTTAAGGCATTCGATAACTTCTCTTTATGAGCTTGAGCTATAACTTGCTGGGGGGTAAATTGCTTTAATACCCAATTGTTCCATTTTTATGCTATATATATATGATTTCTAATGAGGGTATAGATTTTCCTTAAATATGTTCATTTCCTCACAAAACAGCATACAAGCAAAAGTCATTTACTATCAATTATCTTCTCTACATAGTTTGGCTCTTATACATTTGGGAAAATTTGTATTGTTTGAGCTTAAATATACTTCCCTGTGCCCTATAACTGTCCTTTCTGAACAATCACGAGCATCATCACATGACAAACAGCAGGACTTGTGTTTCATTTTACCTGGAACACAATGCTGAATACACTCATCCATCTCTCCAACGCATCACCCTAATGAACCTCAATATTTTTAAGAGATATCTACTCTGCTAATGCACTCAGAGTGTCTGCAGTAAAGTGAAAAAATGAACACCCAAACTCCCAGCAGGCTCCCACTTCACAGCAAAGAACACAGCAAGCTCTGCATTCTGAAATCTTTTGCACTGCCTTGTTAAAACTAAAGAGCAAAAATGAAACCAAACAAAGAGAAACTGGCAAGCACAGGCAGGGCATTCTGATAGAGAGATAAAGCACAGTGCCCCCAGCCTCGCGTCAGAGTTCCCAGAAACAGCCTGTCTCCCAGGCCTGTGGAATGAAGGTTGCCCTCCAGGGTAGAGGACCTTGATTCATCTTTGGCCTTCCCCATCACTGACTATGAGAGCCTAAGACCTGAGCTGGCCTGGAGCATTTAACTTGTTCCTTTACACGAATGAGAGTTCCAGATAAAGAAAAGCATGAACTAGGGGCTGCTATTAGTGACAGTGGACACACCAGGAACAGGGCTAGGAGGACAATTCCAATGTGAGTGAAATAGCAGATTACACCCAGAACTTACAGACAGGGGCATTAAAAATAGTCCTTGTTGAGGTGCCTAGTTCCATTTCCTTTCACACATGACCACCTGCTCTTTGGCCGATATACTTCTTATTTCCTCAGGATAGAAGCCAAAGAAAAAGGACGTCTATGGACGTGAAAAGGGAGAAGAGAAGTTTGGGTTTTCTGGCTAGTTGTTCAAGTATTCAGATTGTCTTAGCAATAGAACCATTTAGGGAAGTGGCTTCTTTACAGTCCGACAGACCTGGTTTATGTCACTGGCTCTGGGAGTTGAAGACCTTTGGCACAGGATGGTCACTCAGATTATCCCTTTACATTACACCTGCAGAACCATGTCTGGGAAGATGTGACTCTGCACAACAGTAACCTCCCGCCACTGGCTATCAAAAACCCAGAATGTCTGGGTCTTCTGCACCAGCTGGATAGAAGCACCGATGCCTGGGTCCAGCACTATTGCATTCTGAAGGACGGCTGCCTGTATTTCTACGCCAGCATTCGCTCCACCCAAGCGTCAGGTATGGACTCACATTTCACCTGAAATAATAGTAATTATAATAATGATATTCATGACATCTTAGTTTTACTGAGCCCACACCAGGCTCTGTGCTAGGTGCTTTACCTAAATTTCATTCATCAGTCCTCCAGAGAAAAGGTACTATTACTCTTCCCATTTTACAGATTGAAGTACTAGCTGCAAAGTCTACATGATTCGTTAAGATCACATGTAGTAATAAAGCTGAAATCTAAACACAGCCAGGCTAACTCGACCTTGGAAGTGTGCAAAAGGTACAAAGCAAACATCATACCACGGTCCATTTTTCATCACTCAGGATGAACAGTGCAATGACTCCCCTCCACTTAATCACCCTCTCATTTTACATGACCCAAAACATCATTCAACTATGAAGAGGTAGACAGTATCCAGAAGTCCTTATAAAATAGGCTGTTTCTATTCAACCCCAAATTTGTGGCTTTAATTTAAATGTATGGCTTTAAACGGCTGATACAGGATGGGAATTAAGGTAAACAAAACCACTAAACCTCCAAGGTAGTCAGTAACTGGGACTTTTAATATAAAATATCACTATGAAAGTCTAAACCCTTTTAATTACCAAATCAATTAAGCTAATTTTCAAGAGACTGCTTCCATAGATAGAAAAAAATGTTTAGGATTGAATGTGGAGATTATTCCAAATTTAAATGTTAGCAAAGTGCTTTCACACCCCTGGGGCCCAGAGACTGCTACTGATTACAAGAGTTTAAAAATAGTAATGACAGCCACTAGGTGGCTTTCCTTATTTCAAAAGGTCAGAGGCTCTACTTGTAGAAAAGTCCTAGTTAGAGAGCTGCAAAACTGCTCTATTAAATAGCCTAAAAATAATAACAGCAAAAGCAGCAGTTATCATTTAGCGAGCAAAGATCTTGTGCAAGGCACTCTGTTAAATACTTTCATTTATTATTTCACTTAATTTCTACAACAATCCTATAAAATAAGTTATTATCCCACCTACAGGTTTAGAAACTGATGCTTAAATTAAATAATTTGCCCAAATTCTCCTGACTAGTAAATGGTGAAGACAGAATTTGAACCCAGGTAGCCAAGTTATAGCAACAGAAAGAAAAAAATTGATGAATAGGAAAAAATGGAAGCCTTGTTTATATTCTGCTTTTATCATTATTTCCTTCTTTCTAATTCCATGGTTCTTTGTTGCCTCCAAAGTACTCTAGGGCCTTATATTTGGTCTGCAACTCCTTTTTCTGGCTTTATCTTCCACTTCTTGTGTTATGCACCTACACTCCACCCAAACAGGGCCACATTCTATTTCCTTAGCACACCCCATCTTCTGAACATTTTTCTGACCCTGTGACTTTGCTTGTGCCAGTTTCTTCCCCTGAAACATCCTCTACCTACTGATCATCCAATGCAAATTGTCCAGATTCTACCTGTCCTTCAACTGCCTATTCAAATGCTGTCCATGCATACTATGATGTAATTCCCAGATGGTCCTAGATAAACAAATGTTCTCCTTTTTCTGAACTTATCTATCTTGTGACATTTATCATCCTCTATCTTGTATTTTATCTTGACGACCATCTTATCTCTTCTAAGGGATCATAGGCCCCAGAAATGACTGTGTGTTATGTGTACTCGATGAATGAATGAATGAATATTCAAATAACCTCAGTTGGCCATTGCTCCCATGAAGTGTGGGTAGTTTATCCTCCCTTCATCTAATAGTGAAGATAGATTAGAAGATTGAAAAGCCAATTCAAAAACAGAAGCAGAACTCAGCCCACTACATGCCCAACTTTTCTGCCGTATCATACTCTTCCCAGCTATAAACAGTTATCTAATTTCTGCATGTGCCATCCAGAGCCCTAAGAACAGATCTGCCCCACCCACCATGGATACCAGTGCCTGCACACACCATCTGAGGACCTAGGAATCAACCCGCCCTGCCTACTGTGGCTGCTTGTGTAAGGTCTGAATGCATGAGGACAGGTCCTCCCTACCCTTTGCTGCTGGCACCAACATGCACCATCCAGGGGACTGAGGATTGGCCTACCCCATTGGCCACCAGCACTAGTGCACACCATCTGCAGTCTTGAAAAAGGCCCACCCCCACCACACCTGATGGCACCTGTGTACACCACTCAGGGGCCTGAAGATTGACCCACCTAGTGTCCCCATCCCCAGCAAAGCCTTAGTATGTCCTGCACTGACAACCTCAGCCTAAGCCACTGAGAAACTTAGAGAGACCACTTATGTTGACTACAGCTGAAGAAATTCTATGGAGACTACACTGCTGCTTGCACCCAGAATCAAAGCCAAAGCATCCTACCTGACCAACATTATAGATAGACCTACAGGAAAAATGCTTTCTCTGTGAAAGCCAATCCATACAATTGGAAGAAGTGACTGGTACACCAGATGCATAATATCAAAGTAAGGACACAAGAAACATGAAAAAGCAAGGAAAAACAACAACTTCAAGGGAATATAACCATTCTCCAGGAACAGATAACAAAGAAAAGGAAAGAATTCAAAATAATGATCTTAAGAAAATTCAGTGAGACACAGGAAAAATAGGTAAACATACAAAGAAATCATGAAAAGAATTCATGATCTGAATGAGAAATTCAACAGATATGTGTGTGTGTGTGTGTATATATATACGTATATACATATGTATACATATATATATACACAAAAGAACAAAACAGAAATTCTAGAACTGAAGAATTCAATGAATGAAATAAAAATACAATTGAGGACTTAAACAATAGACTAGACTAAGCAGAAAAAGGAATTTCTCATCTTCAAGACAGGTCTTTTGAAATAACCCAGTCAGCAAACTTTTTAAAAAGAAAAAAAAAATTTAAAAGATTGAAGAAAGCCTATGTGACATATAGGACACTATAAAGTGAACAAATTTTTAAATTTTGGAAGTTCCATAAGAAGAAGAAATAAGCAAAGGTAGACAAAACCTATTTAATGAAATAATGGTTGAAAATTTTCCAAGTATTATAAGAGATATAGACACCCAGATACAGGAAGGTTAGAGATCCCCAAATAGATTCAATCCAACAAAGTCTTCTTTGAGGCACATTATCATAAAATTGTCAAAGTCAAAAACAAAGAGAGAATTCTAAACCCAACAAGAGAAAAGAGTCAAGTCACATATAAGGGAACCCTCATCAAGCTAAAAGCAGATTTCACAGTATAAATTTTACAGGCCAGGAGACAATTGGATATATTCAAAGCGCTAAAAGAAAAAAAAACTGCCAAGCAAAAACACTATACCCAACAAAGATATCCTTCAAAAATGAAAGAGAAATAAAGTCTTTCACATTCAAGCAAAAACTGAGGGAATTTATTATCACTAGAGCATACCTACATGAAATGCTTAGGGGAGTCCTACATCTGGAAGTAAAAAAAAAAAAAAAAAATCTACCATCTCGAAAACACATGAAAATATAAAACTCACAAGCAGAGCAGATACACAAATGAGAAAAAGGAAAAAATCAAAGGTTATCACTTTTCAAAAACCACCAAATCATAACAGTAAACAATATAAGAGGAAGAAAAGGACAAAGAATATACAAAATAATCAGAAAACAATTAACAAAATTAACAAAATGACAGGAATAAGTCTTCATGTATCAGTAACAAACTTGAATGTAAATGGTTTAAATTCCCTAATTAAAAGAAACAAACTAGCTGAATGGATTTTTGAAAAGAGAAGATTCAACTATATTATGCCTACAAGAAATTCACTTCCCCTGTAAAGACACAAATAGATTGAAAGTAAAGGGATGGAAAAAATATTACAAATAAATGGAAACCAAAAGTATGCAAGAGTAGCTATACTTATATCAGAAAAAATAGACTTTAAGGCAAAAAACATAAAAAGAGACAAAGAATGTCATTATATAATGAAAAAAAGATTAATTCAGCAAGGTGATATATCAATTGTAAATATGTATGCACCTAATACTGGAGCACCCAGATATATAAAGTAAATATTAAAATTTAAGAGAGAGATAGATGCCGATAAAATAATAGGAAAGTCAACGTCTCTTTTTCAGCATCAAATGCACATCTATACTGAAAATAAACAAAGAAACATTGAACTTGATCTGTACTATAGACCAAATGGACTTAATGAACATTTATGGAACATTTCATTCAGCAACTACAGAACACCAATTCTCCTCATTAGCATGTGGAACATTCTCCAAAATAAATTATACATTGCTTTCAACAAATGTTTAAAAACTGAAATCATATCAAGTATCTTCTCAGACCACAATGGAATAAGACTAGAAATCAATAACAAGAGGAACTTTTTAATAACAGTACAAATACAATATGCTCTTGAATACTCATTCAATCAATGAAGAAATTATGAAGAAAATTTAAAAATTTGTTGAAACAAGTGAGTTTTATACTTTGATGTGTTTTCATGATGGTAGATACTGTACTTTTGTTTCCAGATGTAGGACTCCCTTAAGCATTTCTTGTATGGATGTTCTAGTGGTGGATTCCCTCGGCTTTCGCTTGTCTGGAAAAATTTTATTTCTCTTTCATTTATGAACAATAACTTTTCTGGGTATAGTAGCCTTGACTAAAAGGTTTTCTTCTTTCAGCACTTAGAATATATCGTTCCATTCTCTCTTTGCCTCTAAGGTGTCTGCTGAGAAATCCCTGGTTAGTCTTAGGGAAGTTCCCTTATAAGTGACTGGGCACTTTTCTCTTGCTGTTTTTTTAATTCTTTCTTTGTCTTTGACTTCTGACAGTTTGACTATAATGTGCCTTGAAGAAGACCTTTTTTGAATTGTATCTATTTAGGGATTTCTTAGCTTCCTGGATCTGGATGCCTAAATATCTTGCTAGACTTGGGAAGTTTTCAGCTATTATTTTATTAAATAGATGTTCTATCACTTTGGTTTTCTCTTCACTCTCTGGGACACCAAAAATTTGAAAATTGCATAACTGTATGGCTTCCCAGATGTCGCATAAGCTTTGTTAGTTTTTTAAATTATTTTTTCTTTATTTTTGTCTGGGTCATTTCAAAAGACCTATCTTCAGGTAGTTCTGAAATTCTTTTTTAATTTTTTTATTTTTTTGAGACAGAGTCTCACTCTGTTGCCCTGGCTAGAGTGCCGAGGCATCAGCCTAGCTCACAGCAACCTCGAACTCCTGGGCTCAAGTGATCCTCCTGCCTCAGCTTCCCTAGTAGCTGGGACTACAGGTATGTGCCACCATGCCTGGCTAATTTTTCTATTTTTAGTAGAGATGGGGTGTTGCTCTTGTTCAGGCTAGTCTCAAACTCCTGAGCTCAAGCGATCCTCCTGCCTTGGCCTCCCAGAGTGCTAGGATTACACTGAAATTCTTTCTTCTGCTTGATCTTGTCTACTGTTGAAGTTGTGAATGCATATTTTATTTCATTCAATGAATTCTTCGGTTCCAGGGTTTCTGTTTGGTTCTTTTTTTATTTTATATATATATATATATATATATATATATATATCTTTGGTAAATTTCCTAAATTATTTTTCTGATTTCTTTATATCTGTGTTCTCATATCTCACTGAGCTCCTTTAATATCATTATTTTGATTTATTTTTCCAGGATTTCATAAGTTTCTTTGTTATTGGAATCTGTTGCTGGAGAATTATTGCTTTCTTTTGGATGTTTCATAGTTCCTTGATTTTCCATGTTTCTTGTGTCCTTCTGTTGATAGCATCTGATATAACAGTTGCTTCTTCTTCCAATTTTTTGAATTTGTTTTTGTATGGGAGGACTTTTTTCTGAAGATGTCTCTATGATATTGGTTGGGTAGTGCACTTTGACTTTGATTTGGGGTGTGTGCAGTACTGTAGTCTCCATACAATTTCTTTAGCTGTAAACAGCATCAGTAGTAGTGTCTGTGATTTCCTCAGTAGTTTAGGGTGTGGTTGTTAGTGGGTGCTATGATTAAGTGTTGCTGGGATGGGGACAACAGGCAGGCCAGTCTTTGGGTGCCAGTCTTTGGGCACCAGTGGTGGCAGCAGCAAGCCAACAGTGCCTGTCTTTGGGGTGCAGGGTGGCATATCCTGGTACCAGTGTTAGTGGGTCTGGGCAAGCTGATTCTTGGGCTCCAGGTGATTTGCTGGGGTGCCAGCAAAGATAGCAGTGGGCTGGGCAGATGGATGGATCCTGAGGCCTCTGGGTAGGGGGTGTGGTATGGGCAATTGCAGTAGCTGTGATAGGACAACTCTCTGGCTCACAAGTAGTTCACATAGGTGTTAAAGGTAGCTACAACAGGCAGGGTAGACCAGTCTCCAGGGCCACAATTGGCAGGTGGGTGCCAGCTATGATGGTAGCAGCAGGTTGGGTAGGCCTATCCTCAGGCCTCTAGGAGGAGTACTCAGGTGCCAGTGATGGTGAATAGGGCAAGACAATCCCTGGGTCCCTGGATGGTGTGCTCAGGCACTGGAGATGGCAGAGCCAAGCCATATAGGCCTATTGTCAGGTCCCCCAGTGGTATGAGGCACTGGCTGTGTTAGGCAGGGGCAGGGTGATCCCCAGGGCGCCAGTGGATTGCTCAGGTTGGGGGGGCAGTGGCTATGCTGCAGTCTTGCTGCTGAGGAGAGTGGGTTGCTTTCAGTGACCGCAGCTTTAAGCAGGCAGCTAGGGAATGCATGCTTTGGCCCCAGATGGTGGCCATGGATAAGATTGCCTGTCCTCAGGGAGCTTGCAAATGCACAATGGCCCTGCTGCTGGGGGCAGCAGGGTCACCGCCAGTGGCTTATGCTTAAGTCCCAGTTGCAACAGCCAGCAGCAGCAGAAGCTGTGGACAAAGGATTCTGTCCTCAGGACATGGGAAAATGTGCAGCTGCCCCACTGCTAGGGGTGTCAGGGTCACTGCCAATGGCTCACATTATGGCCCTAGCAGCAGCAGCCAGCAGCAACAGTGGTTGTGGGCAGGGACTGTCAATGGTGTTCCAGGAATGTAGAGATTCAGGGGCTGTTGGGTGTCAGGGCAGGATGCCGTCGGGAGGGGTCTGGGCTCTCAAAATGGTGCTATGCTTTAGCTGTTTAGGACTCAGAGGGTGTGTGGGACCCAGCATGATCTCCCTGGGTGGAGCAATGCCACTGAGCAGTCTCCAGGCAATTCCTTATGTTAGTCTCAGGATTGCAGGAGTCTGCAATGGGAATGTGGACACTTTCGTTCTCCCCACATTGGGGACCCTCTCCAGGCTCCCAGCCAATCTGGCAGAACAGGCTGCCTCACTTCCTTCTTCCTTGCCTTAGGTGTTTCCTGTCACTTCTCTGTTGAATTCCAATGTTCTCTCTTAGAAGATCTATTCAAAGCATTATTATCTACTGTTATTTTGGTTCTTCTTTGTGGAGGAGGCAAGTACCAGATGCTTCTAGTCAGCCATGTTGAAGCTCCTCCCTCTATCTCTTTTAATTCCTTTCTTGCAAATATAGTCGTTTGTAGTTAATAAAAATATTTAATCCAAATCCATCCATTCTTTTCCAGCCTTACTTCTTGAATATTCTTATTTCCATAAGTCTTCAATTTCTAGCCCAAATTTTCTCAAATGTGGATTAAAAGAACATTTTCCTTACTGAAATTCCAACAGAAAATTTATATCTAGGCCATGTTCTAAAATAGAAGCCGGTGATTTTTGTTTTTACGTGATTCTACTCTTCCTTAAACAAAAATTACCATTTTTGCTGAGGAGGTACCTTGTTTCACAAGGTGAACTTTACTACTTCCCCCTCCCCACTCCCGCTCTGGCTGCTGCGGGGTCCTGAGGGAGGCTCTCCCGGGGCAGCTTGGCTGCTAACCCTTCTTCAGGATTACGCTGGCTGTGCAGGAGCTCTTCTGAAGTCCTTTACCATTCTTTTGATTTGAATATTAAATTGAGGTTTATGTCCTTATTCTAAGAGTTCTGCTTACTCCTCCTGTACATCTTAACTCGGATCCCAACCAGTAAGCCAGCAAAATGAAATTCGCAATAGGATGGAGTCATATCCAAATCTCCTATGGGAAATTTTCAAAATAAATATGCCTTTTCCACCCTCCACTAAGAATCACTGCCCTGGTGAGCCACGTATTTTCAGGGGGCCACATCATCCTGCTTAGGCGTATCAGAGTGGGAAAGGTACCATGTATTGAGCACTTCCTCTGTGTCAAGGACTAGGATAAGAACTTTATGTTCATTATCTAAATCTAATGTAGCTCACGCCTGTAATCCTAGCACTCTGGGAGGCCGAGGCGGGCGGATCGTTTGAGCTCAGGAGTTCGAGACCAGCCTGAGCAAGAGCGAGACCCCGTCTCTACTAAAAAAAATAGAAAGAAATTAGCTGGACAACTAAAAATATATAGAAAAAATTAGCCGGGCATGGTGGCGCATGCCTGTAGTCCCAGCTGCTCGGGAGGCTGAGGCAGTAGGATCGCTTGAGCCTAGGAGTTTGAGGTTGCTGTGAGCTAGGCTGACGCCACGGCACTCACTCTAGCCAGGGCAACAGAGCAAGAATTTGTCTCAAAAAAATAAATAAATAAACAAATCTAATGTAGCCACACATCCACTGTTATTACCCCATTATAGGTGAGAAACTAAAGTGCAGCGAAGTTAATTAAAATGCTGATGGTCACTCAGCAATTAAGTGATTAGAGACTAAATATGAACAAATGATATCTAAATCCTATGCCCAAACTCTTAGCTGCAATCTATGTGTAGTACTCCCTGGCAAAAATCAGTCTGCTTAAAGTGGTGCTCGGTCCATAATGCTGAAGGTCTGGCCTCTGCCCTCTGGAGATCGGCACACTGACTGCATTAGACAGGGCCTACCCAGTCCAGCTAGTTATCATAAGAACCACAGGAGTCATGAGGATGGCAGAGGACTGTGTCGAGAATGGCCGAACACATGCTATGCCATGAACACCATAAGCACTAAAATACTCAGTTTAACTTAATCTTTTTATATGCATGAAATATAAATCATTATTGTATTCACAAAGATTATGTAGAGTTCTAATACTCATTTCCAATTCTTCTAGGTGATGCTAAGTAAATGACCTTTATGTTGGTCTCATCTGTTATGTAATTCCTACTTTACTTGCAGTGCCTAATCTCTGCTTCGCCCTTGCACCTCTCACCCTGGTCTGGTTCCTTGCTCTCCTGCGCTGTGAAGGTTATAACCTTGAAGGAGGCCTTGATTATCATTTATACTGGTGTTTATCAAACTGAAAGTTTTGACCTATTAGTGAGTCACACAATGAATGCAGTAGGTTTTGACCAGACCAGTATTTTAATAACAACAGAATAGAATTGAATTAATGGAAAATATCATGATACCTCACAATGTTTCACAAAACTTTTGGTTTAATAACATGAAAACATGTAGAGGTCTGCACTTATTACATCTTTGGATCACAGCCGAAAAAGTTGAAAAAATACTGATATACAAAAACATTTATTATCTGCATATGTGTTTGTTCAAATGGTCAGTTTTATGTTCAGAATCTTAGAAACACAGTATTTAAGGTTGCTTTAAGTATTTAAGGGTTGCTTTCTTTCAATTATCTCTGTATGCCTGCTGCTACTTGCTTTGTTCTTGAGACCCAGACTTCTGTGGCCACCAATTCATAGAGACCTGGTCTCTTGACTGCACTATCTTAATCGCGTTACTGTTTACTTCTATTTATTTTGTTTTAGTCCATTGCTTTATGCTCTTCATTAGAGATCTGGGAGACCTTATATGACAGCGATCTCCACATTTTTGGTACCAGGGACTGGTTTCATGGAAGATAGTTTTTCCACTGAATGGGGGGGGAGGATGGTTTTGGGATGATTCAATTTCTTTACATTATTGTGCAGTCAAACCTCTCTGCTAATGATAATCTATTTGCAGTCACTTCCCAGAGCTAGCATCACTGCCTCAGCTCCACCTCAGATCATCAGGCATTAGATTCTCATAAGGAGTGCGCAACCTAGAACCCTCGCATGCGCAGTTTACAGTAGGGATCACAGTCCTATGAGAATCTAATGCTGCCGCTGATCTGACAGGAAGTGAAGCTTATGCAGTGATGCCAGTGACGGAGAGTGGCTGTAAATACAGACAAAGCTTCCCTTGCTCACCCACCGCTCACCGCCTGCTGCGTGGCCCAGTTCCTAACAGGCCAGCAACTGGTACCAGTACCAGTCCACAGCCTGGGGGTTGGAGACTGCAGTTATATGACATTTCTTGTTTCTGAAAGTAATCTGTAATATTGTTGGCATTACTTATTTCTTATAACACTCACCTGAGATGCTGAGAGAATACTCAGGAAAACACAGTGAAGGCAGGGAAAAGATAAAAGTAATATGTGGGAAAAGAGCAAGATCTGAGAAGCAATACAGCCGTGATTTCCTGTAAAAACCATATTAGACACTGACCCCACATTTTACTTTCAGCTAGATAAATAAACGGCTAATGTGTAATGTGGGAGTTGGAGAAATAGCCTTATCAGTTCCCTGAAGGCTTTCCCTACTGACAAGGAAAGTGTACTTTCCTTGGTACTTTAACAATATGCATTGCTGGCTCGCCTGTGCCTGCTAATATTAAAAAAACACTGTGCAAATATTCCAGAAGCCCTTTAGTCAAGTGCTTCTACCTAGGCCTGAAGTCCCTTGTCATTCACCACGCACTTAATGATTTTTTTTTCTTTTATCTTTCTCCCGCAAAAGCTGGAAATAACAAATTGTGACTGCTGACTATTTTTCTTGAATAAATCACATCAAGGTCTGTGTATACTTCTCAGAAAGATATATTTTACATTATTGCAACAAATGGAACACATAATCTTTCCACAGTTCTTGTAAGAAATCTCTGTCCAAACATTGTGTTGGCTTGCTAATTACTGCTGCTGCCTCATAACAGAGAGAGACTGGCCCAATGAGGTCACCTCTAGTGAGGTAATGGGGTTATAATTGAATGTCATTACTGCCAATCATTTCTACCCTAGAACTAGTTAGAAAGAGGGGTCAGAAAACCTTCCCGTTTGTAGCAGACACCTTTTGGACAAACCTTCTGTCCATTTGCAAAAAGGGTAGGGATGGGAGAGTATTTATATTTGCTCAGACAGGTGAAAAAAGGAAATCTCACAAGCAGGAAGAAGCCACAACTGGTGCAGCAACATATACATGCTGTGTACTATTGTTGGGAGTATTAGAGAATTAAGATAGCAAAATAAGCCAGACATGGTAGTGCCAGCTACTTGGGAGGCTGAGGAAGATCACTTGATCCCAGGAGTTCAAGTCCAGCCTGGGCAACATTGTGAGACTCTGTAAAAAAGTACACATATATAGTAATAATAAATAAATAAATAATTTTTTAAAAGCAAAAGAATCCTCTGATACCTGATATAGGTATCCTATTGTCCTGAAACATCTAGCACATTGCTTATTCTACTTCTAGTGTATACCCAAAGAAATAAAAACATACGTCTACATAATAACTTGTACATGAAAGTTCATAACAACATCATTCATAATAGCCAAAAAATTGCAGAAAATTTAAAAGTCCATCAACTAACGAATACATAAATAAAATGTGGTGTATCTATACAATGGAATATTGTTTGGCAATAAAAAGGAATGAAGAACTGATGTATGATACAATATAGATGAACTTTGAAAATATCATACCAAGTATCTTAGTCTATTTGAGTTGCCATAAAGGAATACCTGAGGTTGGGCGATTTACATAGAAAAGAGGTTTCTGCAGCTCACAGTTCTGCAGACTATGCAAGAAGCATGGTGCCAGCATCTGCTTCTGGTGAGGGCTTCAGATAGCTCTTAATCACAGTGGAAGGTGAAAGGGAACAGGAAGGAAGTAAGAGAGAAAGAGGAGGATATGCCAGGGTCTTGCCAACAACCAGTTCTCCTGGGAACTAAGAACGAGAACTCACTCCCAAGAGAGTTGCACCAAGCCATTCATGAGGGATTTATTCCCACAACCCAAACACCTCTCACCAGGCCCCACCTCCAACATTGGGGACCAGACCCAACATGAGACTTGGTGGGCCAAACAAACCACAACCAAACCATAGCACTAAGTGAAAGAAGCCACTCACAAAAGACCATATATTGTATGATTCCATTTATATTACATGTCTCAGAAAAAAACAAATCTATAGAGACAGAAAGTAGGTTGGGTGGGATTACCTAGGACTCAAATAGGTACAGCAGATGATGAGTGACTGCTAATGGGTATGGGATTTCTTTTTGAGATGAAGAAAATGTTCCAAAATTAGATTATGTGATGTTTACACAACTCCATAAATAAACTAAAATCATTGAGTTGTATACTCTAAATGGATGAATTTTATGGTATGTAAATTATATCTCAATAAAGCTTATATAGTTACAGATGTAGATATAGATAGTTATATAGATCTAACTCAAAGAAAGAAATCACTCTCTGGTTTTGGTAAACACCATATTACTGGGATCTAGTAAAGGGAAAAAAACTGTCCATTTCTGAAATGAATGCTTGCTCAGAAGTTAATTCTAAAATGGACTCTTTTAAACAAAAATTAAAAGGAAATTTAATATTGCATCTAAGCCCCCAATAAAATAAACAAGTTTTTTTTTCTAATTTTTAGGTCCAAAATCCACTCATTCTGTTTAAAAAAAAATGTATCTTTCTGACAGTGTACATTGGTACTGAGTGAACTGAAAGGAAAACAAAGGTCAGCCATATTCAAAGGAGCCAAATTTCCCCGTCACAGCCCCTTATCGACACATTAGCATAGAATAGCTATCAGGCAGGGTGGCAAAAATCCAAGTGGCATTTTCATATTTCGTTTGTTAGTGTAGTGCACTGAAGTGGCCCTTGGGAGGAGGTAAAGGGTGAGAGGAGGAGTGAGCAAGAGCAAGAGGGCTTTAAACATCTAATCATCACCATTACTCACATTGCCTAGAGTCTCTGCATGAGATTCAGGCTACCTCAGAGCATCAAGATACCATAAAAAGAAGACAAAGGTTTTGATTTTCCAGAACCTTCTCCTAGACTGAGATCCTCCTCCCCACCCCCAAATAATGGAAACGAAA
Organism: Indri indri; assembly: GCA_004363605.1. NCBI lineage: Eukaryota > Metazoa > Chordata > Mammalia > Primates > Indriidae > Indri > Indri indri. The sequence goes on along the minus strand of RJWJ010014828.1, from coordinate 12,823 downwards.
TTCAGGCCACGCAAATATAACCACTCTCATGGATTCAAAGGACCACAAGGGAGAACTTATCTTTTAAAACCAGTCATTTATTTTCATTGTTAGTTGAAGTTGACTCATATCACCCTATGGGTTTGTATTTCAAATGTGCTTTGCATATGCACAAAGAAGGTGAGATTCTGTACTAGTTATAGATACTGCTGGGAAACTTTCTTTTTCTTTAGGAAGGATGCTTTAGTGGTTCTGCCCAAGCAAATACTACTTAATTTTCCCCTTAATGTGATATCGCAGGTGTCACTCGATGATACTGAAAATTTTATTTCAAAATGTATGCTTCAGGTAAAGAAGCTAGTTTCAGTACACACTAACCCAAAGCTAAATAGTGAACCTGTGGTAAGAAGATTACAAAAATGGAAACCAGGAAATCTAAATTCTATTACCAGTCCTGCCACCAATTATTAGTGTGTGACCTTAAATTACATGTTCTTTCAGAGTCTCAGTTTCTTCATCTGTAAAATGAGACAGCTGGACTAGAGGTTCCTTCAGACACAAAATTTTCTTAAAACCTTTTTACACATCTTTTCTCCTTTTCTCCTTTCCCTACTCTCGTTTGTTTTTATTCTTTCACCCTCTGTAGGTGGCCTCTATCTACAAGGATATAGGGTGAGTGAACAGACCCTTAGCTTCAAACAATCAGTAATTGAACTCAAACCTCCATCTGAAGAGTTCAAGACGTTCTATTTCTGTGCAGAAAATATAACAGAAAACCAGCGGTAAGTGAAGGTGTTCGAATTTTTTCTTTTTATCAGTCCCGACAAGGCCTTCTTGGCAAACCCTCATACTTATTTTCCAACTCCAACACTGCATCTTCAGTTAAACCCCTCCCTTTCTTTGCAGTCTCCATAGTTAATATTCCCCAGGGTATTTTTTCAATGCATCCTTAGATGACTCTTCTAGAAGTATTTTTTTTCAAATGGAAAAGTAGTCCAGAGTTCTTCCCAAGGCAGTGGCTGACTTAGGCTTCAACATAAAAAGGCTACTGACACCATAATCTGTAAATTTATGTGGCGTTTCAGGGTTCTCCATCAAGTAACTATTTGGGGAGGGGAGAAGGGACCTCTCTAGGCCTTCTCCCCTTGCATAAACCTTGCCTGTTCCATTCATTCCTTAGGGTGAGCTAGAGTGGGAGGATAACTAATATAGAACTACTAGACATTTTGCCAGGACCTTCTTCGCTGGCTTTATCTACCCTCTCAGAGAACCACAAAGCATATTAACCTGTTAGTGTTTATGAGACACCCTGCTGGAAAGAATCCTGATTAATTGTTTTTGGTTGTGTGGGTTTTTCTTTAATAACGTGTATTAATTTCCCTTAGAATAAATGTTACATGAACACATTGTGTAAAACATCATGCAAGAACATAAAAGGAAGGGAGATGAGAAGAGAGTTAACTTGAAGGTTTGCTGTGGTTTCCGAAATTTAACGAAGAAATATTTTGCCTTGTGGAAATATTTGTTTACTACATGTTTATTAGATTAAACTGTAAAGTTAAGGAGAAATAATGAAATACTAATAAAAGTTTTCAAAACCCTATCTCTCCATTAATCACCATTCACAATCATTATGCCCTCTTGTGATCCTGTTTACATTAGCGCACTTAATTGATACCACCGCATATTCCACACTTGGTATTTTACATTTTTACTTAATCCAAAATCTAAGGAGCATGGTTTGTCTTGTTAATTTTAAACTAAATAACTAAAAGAAACAATTAGAAAATAAATAAAAAGATTTTGCAACATTTCACCTCTCCAGAGTCCAACAATTTTTGTACTGACCTGCCCTGTGCTATTTTTTTCTGCAGCTGGATTACAGCTCTGACAGCGTCTATCAAAAAATGGCTTCCTTTGCATCAGGCTATTCAAGATTTCATGAATCGACCTCTAGAGGAAACCAAAATGTGAAAGAAACCCTAATTCTTAACGGAAAGGATCCACAAAATCATCACCAACCTACATTGCAGAAAGAAACAAAAGGTTTATCATTATACAGTTTTTCAAATAAATGTCCCTCCAATATATTAAAACCTTGTGATAAAATTATAATTTTGTTTTTGAACCAAAGCACTAATAATGTGACATTCAGACATACAACTTATATCAACACCATTAATACCTACCCCTTTTTCCCCCTCAGGCTGCATATATTAGCATTAAAATATTGTATGCCTGGTACTCCTGTCTTTTGAAAGCATAGATACAATAAAAGTTAATATATTGTATTTTACTTTTTATATTCTTTGCTAAATGTTTTACTCTGTGCTTAGGCTGTAGCCTTCCTAAAATGCTTCAGGCTATGATTCAGGAAGATGATATTTAGAAAAATTAAGATTATTGAAATAAAGTATCTTAAATGGTGAGTAAATAACTCAGCAAAACAAGGTCCTCTCTCTTAGGCCATTTCACAGTCAACTGGTCCAAGTGCATCTCAGGACTTCTCAAATGAAAGAAAATAATAACAATAATTGTTAGGAAACATGAAATAAGGAATTTGGCTGAATTTTGGAAAAAAAGCTAAAAAAACATGGGTCTTACTTACTACCTGAATTTCTATCACAGTGAAAACACAAAATAATCAAGAATACTTTGCTCTTGATCTTGAAAGTAAAATTCAGAGAAATTCAAAAGAAATTCCAAGCATTGCCTTCATTCCTCAATGGGACAATCCCTGTGTCTATCCAAGATGTTGTGATATACTTGAAAGTCCCGTGCCCTTCCTAATGGAGCATGGATCACAGATTTCAAGGAGTTCAGCTGTAAGATTCAAGAGCTCTGAAGCAACTCACACACACACACACACACACACACAAATTGAAATATTATGTTTTCATAAAATAGTAGTGCTGTATTTGAGAGCTCATGAGGACTTTACCACTCAATCTCTCTTCCTTGCTGATGAGGCTCAGGAAAGTAATTGCCTATCGAAGACCACATAAGTTGTTAACGGCAGAACTGAAACGGAATCCAGGTCTTTAGTCTCTCCACCCAGTGTTTGCACACTCATCCTGCTTCCCCATGTTGTGCCCAAAACAATGTGGTATGGTTTCACAGAGATAATGAAACCACCTGCTACCCAAAGTTGTCAAATACTTCTAGTCTAACTGAAGACTAGAGACACATCAATTCCAGCAATGAATCTTGTTTATGTTTCTACAATCTCATGGAAGGGCTTCATGTTAATTCATATCATAACTTTTTCCAGAGAATCTTAAATGTCAAAAAGATATAGAAATCCATCATTTTTCATATCCTCTTCACCTCTGCTCCACCCAAAAGACCGAAGTCCTCAAAAGGTGTCTACGGCTTTCAGCTGCCATTCACCACAATTTAGATAAAGGAGGCTTGTGAGTGAGTGAGATGTGCTTACTCAGTTCGTGTATTAAGAGAAGCTGCCTAAATGAACTCATGCCAAAAAGACCTGCTGTCATACTCTGACCAACTTAATACCATAATCAAGAAATATTCAATTAACAATAACAGACAACCCTCTGTTCTGAAAATGGTCCCTTTGTTCTCTCAGTGTTTGCCATGATAATAATAAGGTCTTTCAGCAGGGGCATCGTCAGTAATGTTCATGTCAGAAACCTGGGGCTCACATATCCGCTCTCCAGCGGTGCACTCTGTCTTTCTGGATCCCCGCCACGGAATGCACAGACTGTGCTGTTACCAGGCAGCCAGCTAGTGACCATGGCCAACTGTAACACTGGCACAGAGCTTTCCCCTCAAGGAAAAAACAAAAGCAGCTACCCAGGTAAAAATATGAGTATGATTTTCTTTGAATCATGCATTTATATAAATCACTTGAAAGTGAAAGATATCAACATTGAAAGTTCAGAGTCACTCTGCAAAAACTACTTTTGCTATTTCCGGAAGGTTCTAGGGATCTACACAATCCTGGACTTTACACAAAAATTTTTTGTGGGTGAGATTCTTATGTGGAGAGGGCTCTTAGCCTCTTTATGATTCTCAAAGAGTTGTGTGACCCAAAACAACTTTTTAGTTCTAAGATTATGAGCATTTCCCAAGATCCACAAGGTTTCCATCTCCAATAGACATAATAGGGAGGCAAAGTGCAAGACCAGCCTTCTATACATGCAACATCTGATGGCATATTTTAGGATTAGCCTTTTGGCACATCAAAGGGAGCTCAATGGTCAGTTAGCCAATAAATGACCACCAAGCACAGCTGTGGGCACACTTACTGGCTGCCGTCAGCTTACAACCATTAAGGAGAGTCAGAAAAAGTTGTTTCAATCATATACTCTGCAGCCAGAGGCTCCATTCAAATTTTAGCTCTGCCACATCCAGCAACCTTGGGCAGGTTATTTTAATTCTCCTTGCTCTAGTTTCCTCATCCATAAATTAGGGTAATTATATCTGCCTCATATGTTTATGAGAATTAAGTGAACAGTGTATGAAAATTCTAGAAGTGTGCAGCCCCACTGAACTCTATACAATTATCAATATCATTAGCAAGGATTTTTAGCTCATATACAGGCCTCACATTTCTGTACAGCTTTGAAAGGAATACATATTGTCTCCCTTACCTCACTGCTTGCAGGTGGAGAGGATGGAGGAGAGATTCACCAGGGTTTCCATCTTAGGAGGACCTAACAGTGAGGGCCAAGTGTAGTTTCAGGCTTTCTGGGCTGTATGCAGCATAATATTGCCTTTTTGGAACCCCCAAAACTAGTCTACAGTTGTCGTAACTCTGCTAGTCCAACTCTTTGGTAAACTTGAAAGATTTTCCATCAGTACTTCCAGAATCCCTATTCTGAGCCCAGAATGTTCTGAAGGTCCCTGCAGGGCCTAACTAGTGCTGGTCTAACTCCACTAATTCTTTATTCTGCCTCATCTGTTGACTTAATGTTCACACTGTAAAGAAAATCCCTGGACTGTTCTGTACTTGTGTTTCCCAATGGAATTATATTGAGTGAAGATATTTAATAAATATCAAAGAACACAATGATTTGTTCCCTTAAGAAGAGAACACTAAAATCAATCAGTTTATTTTCTTATTTGTCTCACCCACTCATCCTGAGAACATTTTCTGAATGACCTTGCCTCCAAATTGCCTCTCAAGCTTCTTCCTGAGTTTGGAACAATCTTCCCCTAGTCCCTAACTTTTGAGAAAAAAATAGTGCTTTCTTCATAGAGGTTTTGCTAATATACTAGAAGCATGTTTGCCATGTGAGTTCATCCAGCAACCATGTAAAACCCATTTCACTGACACCTCTACAACAGAATATAAAAGCTAATAAAACTATAAAGCGATTTGTTAAAAAGTAACCACTCTGTTCTAACAATAAACTAATATATATACTATATTTATATATGCATATTTTGGATTTGTAAATATCCTTTTATATGTTTCCAAATCTGTCTTTTTAGAATGGAATCTATTCTTGGGAAAAGGATTTTCATTTCGGTGACTCTTCACTGGATATAAGCCCAAAGTAGATGAATACCCAGGATGCACAAACAAGGTTTCGAATATACTCATTTGAAATATACCGGTGGGTTATTTTATCAATCTTTTGAAGCAGAATGGGAAGGATCTCACAGCTGTAATTATTGGTCTGATGTCTTCAGAGAAGTAGGGGAATGTGTCTATCTTGCTTACTGTATGCCCTGAAGCTAGCACAAGGTACAGCATACACTAAGCATTCACTATTCATCTAGTAAAAGCATTAATAAATAGATTATGGTTACTGATATGATCATAGATGAAATTTGAATCTGCTACTTTTGAGTTTATATTTTGAGTTGTATTAGGACTTTAAGGATTGCAAATTACAGAAAGCTTTTGGAAAGAATGTAAGCATAGATGCACTATAATTATGAAGTAATGGTGGCGTACACCTCAGCGGCAGCCTGAACAGGGATTGGAGCATGAGAAGAAATACAAAGTATCTTTTCTGCTTTATTATTCTTCGTGTCTCTGTTTCATTCTTCTTTCTCCATGCAAGTTGATCTTAGTTGATACAGAGCATGAGTGCATGAATTGTGAGTCTTAAATCCCAGTGACAGTCACAGCTTCTTATCAGCATCCACACATGAACACATGAAGATTGCTTAACCTGCATATTCATAAAATCTACAGCCAGAGGACAGGGTAGCAAAGCCTTTGTAGCTGTCACATCTAGGGTCAACACGTTAGGGTTAGCTACTCTGCATATCACCAGTAACAGCAAGGGCCTGCCCAGCAACATTTATTGGAGAACCACTCTCAAAAAGGGAGATCCCTCCTTACTAAAGTTGAGAGATAGAAGCCTTCAGAGTTGCAAGGCACTTGCTCCCTCATAGAAGTAAATGCTGTCCCTCCATTCTTTCCAAATGCTTGAAAGTTGAATCCCTTGCCCTGGATGTTGGGACCCAGAATGACACCTAGGTAGCTGCTGTTCAAGTTGAGCTGCTATCATTTGCCATCAAAGAGTCTTGAGTGATTAAGGTGACCATATAATTTATCTTCTAAATCAGAACATTTTGAGAAGACACTATTAATAATTATACTAGGACAACAGATGTAAGCAGAGAATGTCCCAGGGAAAGTAGGACATATGTCACCTTATGAATAATGCACAAACTGGTATTCTCTGCTTCCTCATCCACGTGGAGGAACATGATTTTAACTGAAAGCTTCAGGTTTGTATGTTCTCAGACCCGGTCCCTGTGAGAGAATAATTTCTGTCTTTCAATCCCAATTCCAACAAACGGAGAGATCAGTTACTTGTGACCAACGAGGTGGGGTCACATTATAAGAAAATAAATTTTAGGAGCTCTGCAGCCCTAACTCTGTGTTTGTTTGGAGTAGAGTGGGGAGAGAAAGGGTTGCATTACAAAAAAATGGAGTCTTTAAGAAGCCAATTGTTGGGATTTTATCCTACTTCCACAGGTTTAATGGTGTTAAAGAGACCTAGAAGCTTAAGAATTCCCATCAAAATGACCATACAATTTAATGAGTTATCTTGCCATGGTTCTTTGGATCCCTGAATAAGACATGAGCCTCCTGTGTCAGAGACAAAGGACTTTATTACTCACAGCAAAAGCAGTCACTGCCTACCATTGCAAAGCCATAGCCCACAATACTGATGTGGTGTCCAGCTATGACACCAATTGGTGGTATTGCCTGCAACCAGTCATTTGGGTTTGCAGATATTTAGTCTCCTTATCTTTATTTTTGTGCTAAATAGACCCAACCCAAAGCAGATTGCAAAACTAATTTACTTCAGCAATAGTTCTTAAGAAACTATTGTTTTTCTCAATGCATAATAGTAGAATCAATTATCCCATACTTTTAAAAAAGTTACTATGTTATACAATAAACTACAATGTAGTTTGAGATTGTGAGGAAGGTATAGTTATCTGTAGTTACAATTATAAACAGAAAACAAGGGAAGGTGAACATTGTTCAAACAACACTGGATTCAAAACTTGACCTTATATGGAATGCCGCTACTGTGTTGATTCAGCAGCAAAGCAATGAAGTGTCACGTTGTGAATATGAGTTTGAAAAAGGAACCCTCTTGGGTAAATGCCATCGAACCACACCAAATCCTTTCTTTTGCAAAAATCAACTTCTCAGACTTTCCAACTGATTATACATATTTGTCCTTTATGCTTCATCAGTTTCTCAACTTGCAGATAAAAATAAATGTTTTGCTCAGTGAATCTGTTCAATTGTAGTCACTGTAATTATGACTTTATTTTTAAATGATCCATGTTGTATTTTTCTATGCTGTAAAATAAATTAGAATTTTGTTCTTAGGAATTTTACTCTATTCTTTGCAGCAACATAAGGTGATATGATCCAATAGTTTTGCTCCACTTTCACCGGACTTTTCATTCTAGCTTTTCTCACCTTCCTCTAGAGTGTTGATTGCATGTGAAATCTGATATTAATTGGACCAATATAGTTACATACAGCCCTATTTCTTTCAGCATTATTATATTTACTGTGAATTATTTAATTATAGGTTTCCACAAAAATATACTGATGATATTGTTTTCAGTTTTCTTTGCCTTATTCTCATGAGAACATCTTCCTGGTCTTTTGAGAAGAATTTGTATGTGTGTATGTGTTTAGCATCTCTTTAAAAAAAAATCTTTCTTAGGAAATCCTAAGCCCTAAAGTAATAAAGATATTTTTTAAATTCTATAACAGGGTCTTAATTGAACAAAAAGTCCCTTTACATGCACTAGCAATAATAGAGGTTCTTCTTCCACTATAGTCCTGGAAAAAAAAAGTATCACTAAAACTTGGAGGTTCCTCTTTTCCCCCACAGAATCCATTTTTCTTTTAATAACTGTGTTGTTTTTGCTTCAGGAACTGCTTATACCTGGTTGCAAATGAAATGGCAGCTTAGAATCATGTGTGCATCAGTTTAGCTAAAGAAGATATAGATGCTAATCTGTGGATTGCTAGAAAGGTAAATTTCTGACTTTTTACTGAGAACGAACAAACATGTGTGTCAAATAAGTTCATTGCTCTATCATGTCCTGCTTCAAAGTCTAAATTACTTCAGAAATCAAGTAAAATAAGTGTAATCATCTGACAAACCCATGTGGGATTTACTTTTTTTCTCATGCGTATTGGTAAAATCAGCAATTGCTATCATTCAATTGATAACTACTAACTTTACCAGGCAAAAAATCAAGACCATAGCATCAATATATTTAGCCAAAAGATAAAATTAGTCTTTAGTTTCACCGATGATTCATTCATTCATTCCTTCATTCATTCATCCTCAACATGTGCCAGGCACTGGAGAACAGTTGCCTTGTGAACAAGATCTCTGTCCTCATTGAGGAGCTAACTTGCTAGTGAGGAAGTCTAGCAGCAAAACTGACAATACAATAAATTATTGCGTTGAGTACAAAAGGTGACGAGTGCAAGGAAGAAAATAACCAGCTTAATCTGAGAAAGAATAATGATGATGTTAGATAGGATATGCATAAAAGGTGTCTGTATTAGTCAAAAAGATGAGAAGAATCTTCTTTGGGAATATCTGGATTGGGGGGGGAGGAGGGGACAAGGAAAACAGGTGAAAAATTGGAAAGAGAAAAGTGGGTGCAGATGCAAAGGACTCTTCTGATCATGGAGCAGGAGCTCTGGGGCACCAAGGGCCAGGGGAGATTAAGTCAGATTGGCAAATATACTGAATCCAGTACAGAGAAGAGATAATAATGGATACCTGGGAAGCTTGGGCTTCCTATTATCACTGAAATGAACTGAGAAGAGAGACTTCATTGAATTAGTTGTGATAGATTCTTACAAAGGTAAGCATTATTCTGGCATTGAGGTCTTAAATATTTTGCTAAGTGGTATGGCAATTGCCAAACAAACTAACAAGCTATTAAAGCATCACTGCTTAAATTCGTGATGACATACATTTGTAATCATTATTTTCAACTAATTATAACAGCTTAAAAATGAAATATGATAAATTTGTGTGACATATTCTTGACATTACCAAATCCCTGCAAGCGTTGGTAGTGTCAACATTAAGTGAGAGTAGAATTGGGTACAAATGGATTCTGATTCCATACCACTCCTTGGACTTTAATTACTGATAAATACAGTCATGAGATAGTTTTAGGATACTAAAGTGTTGTATGCTAAATCATTTTTTCTTCACTTTTCAACTATTTGGCTCAGTTGATTATTGCCAGTGGTAACGGGTCTTTTAATAGGTTAAACACTTCCGTGATTGAGTTAGTTTTGCTCTTTTCCAAGGCCTCAAAATGCACCCGTAAAAACTCTGCCAGTTTTCTCAAAAAATCACATTTTTATATGTTTTTTAAGAAATTATTGGCCAATACAAAAATAACCCAAAGAACAAGTCTTAAAAATTATAGGTCAGTTGCGTCTTATGCAAAGAACATTTAATACATTCTTTCGTCATATAGTACCATTCCTGTTTTCTGCTGCAGCAGAGACATAAAACAGGTAAACAACTTGCTGAGATGAAAATAAAAAATATGATGAAAAGGAGAAGTGAACACCCAGCGCTGGCTGTAAAGAGCAAGAAGACTCTAATTATCTTAAAAATAAACCCAACCGAATGATCACCAGATGCCCCAGAAAGAAACTGCTTGAGCCTTTACAGGCAAATGTGGTAGAAGAGGAGGGGAAAGATTCAAGGTGACCAATTCATTTGAAGTTTCCATCCTCTTTTTAAAAAAAGAGTGAAATGAGTGATTTTTTTACTCTCATTTTCAAGATAGATAAATTGAAGTCTATTGGAACCCGAAAGACCTAGTTGTCTGGAAGTTACTTGGGAATAATGGAGTTAGAGACACCACCTATATAACACAGAAACAGTGATCTGAGTGGCAAAGATTTACTTAAGAACTCAATAGCATCCTCCAGTAAAAGTAGAGTCTACAGAGAGAATAGAAACAATGGGGACCCAGAGAAAGGTATTAGTTTCCCTTCCGCTCTCTCCTAAAGAGCTAAAGTCAGTTCATTGACACAGAACCGTAGGTTGAATCTTGGCAGACTGAGAGCTCAGTCATAAGAGAGTAAGTTCTTGATGTGTCTAACTGAGAAGATGTATACCCCCAAAGGCATAATGACTAGGTCACCAGAAGCAAGAGCTATGCCATGGGAATGATTGTATTATTAATACTTCATATGATAAAGTATCCGAATGTTAATTTCCTAAAAATGAAGCTATCCATAATGACAGCAAGAAGTAAGAGCAAGAAAACACTCAAAATTTTAGGTACAACAGATTCCACTGGCCCCAAATGACAAGCATGTTGTGCTGCACAGGATATAATCAACAGGAGATAATACAAGTTTAGGCAGCACAGCTGAAGAATGTGATAAATAGCAAGTATCTAGTTCTGGTGAACATCAACCTTCTGTTCCACAGAATAGGAACAAAAGATCATGGATGAATATTTTGGCTAGGAAGACAGAGCGAATCCAGGCCCACTGCACCAAGGATCTGAAAGTTTCACCACCTCACCGTCTCAAGGGTAATGGAAAAGAAGTACTTTGCACTTTATAGTCATCACATCAAAATCCAACCTAACTAAAGATGTCTTTGAAAGAAATAAGATTCCCAGGGTAGCTGGTGCTAAGAAGTATAGACTAAATCATATCAGTCATAGAGTTAGCCTTAGCTAGAACATTTCAGCCATATATGGGCAAAAAGGCTGAAAACACTTAGGGCAGAGCAGAAGTCATGGTCGTCTCCATGTCACCAAAAGAAGTGACATTAATGGATTCATTCCTCTTCCACAGACCTCTGCGTTATAGGGAATACAAGACAATGAGTACCTGAAGACACATGACCATCAAATTCTGAACCAAAGTAAGCAGCTGTTCCTCTAGCTCTAGCAGTACTATCCAATAAGGTAGACTCTAGATATGTGGCTACTGAGCACTTGAAATATGACTAGTGATGTGTTACTAGTATAAAATATACAGTAGATGGAGAAAACTTAGTACCACAAAAATGGAAAATATTTCATTAATAATTTTTTATATTGGCTACATGTTAAAATGATAAAATACTGGATATATTGGGTAAAATAAAATATATTATTAAAAATCAGCTTACTTGTTCCTTTTTAGTTTTTTAATGTAGCCACTAGAAAATTTTAAATTACATACGTGGCTGAGTTTCCTCCTCCAGATTGAGCACTGCCTCACAATCTTTGTTCTACTAAGAAGCTGAGCAATGGAAAGCTATACTTTTCCGGGTGACTGAGAAAGTAGGAAATCTGTGATGCTACACAAATTAAAACAGAAAGCAATGAAATACACTATTCATGTTGGAAACTATTAGAGCCTTTAATAGAACAAGAAAAAATGAGCTCATAGAATTGTTGAAATAGATGTCATTCAGATAGTTGTCCTAAAAATAACCAGAGTACGTGAGGATTGTGTGAACTCAGCTGAAACTAACATGAGAGGTACTCTAGAATGCATTTGCAAACTTGTGGTGGTAGGCATACATCAACATAAGCCAATCCCAACAGCGAAGTTCCCTCTGTGACATACTGAGGACTAGCTTGCTCTGTATCTATTCCAAAGTCCTTTTTGTATTCCTTCCTACAGCACAGAGCTAGAAAGCTGAAGAGGACATCGCCCAGACTCCATAACAGCTTGGGGTCCAGGTGTAATCTGGGGTTCTATCAGTCAGATGCACAAATACGAGACTTGAATTTGGAACTAGTGAGTGGGAAGATAGCGGAGCAGGAGCATTCATGTTGCAAGATTGCTTCTCAAGCTGACAGCTGGAAAGGTAGTTTCCATTGGACAGGCAGCTCTCTGATGGTGTCAGCAGCTCCTTGACAGTCTGGTTTTGCCATGAAGATTTGGGAGTTATTACTAGAAGCTCAGGCTAGTATCTGTCTCTTCAGCTATAAAACGTACATAAAAATGGTACCCATCTCATAAGCTTGTTGTAAGGATTAATGAACTAATGCATTAAAAAGCTTGGCACAATGATTGGCACCTGGAAACCACTGTTAGTTTATTAGAATTTTTATTTTGACTACTAGGATTTGAATTCAGGGTTGATCATGGAAGAGGTTTGCATAGCAAGTAGAATTTTGGCCAGAGGTAAAACTGTTTAAGTTTCCCTCTCATGGAGACCTAGGAAACGCTCCTTAACCTAAAGCCACATGTTGAAGAGAAGTTGAAGAAGCATCTTCTTTCATAAACTCTTGAGAGATGGTAACTGTAGCAGATAAAAATAAGAGGATCTGGAGTAGAGGAACTTGCCACACAGCAATAATCCAGGAAGCTAACTGCCTG